>QYAM01000108.1:0-73109 GCA_003988965.1 Neobulgaria alba | reverse complement strand
ATTTAATATATTATGGTTAATTTATCTAAGTTTAAAGTTTAATGCCAAGGAAAACTGATCGGGGTCCTGATATGACCGGGGTCCTGATAAACCACGTTAGATGATTCTAGTTAATAATACCTTATTATTAGGTGTGGCGAATTCGACGGGTTTGCTATTATACCGATGGCCCTGGAGCTACCGTGCCTTACTCGTAATAAAGCGTGCACACGAGCGAGTTCTCGAGTGGAGAAGGTAATAGGCGTGAAAGATTATATATACAAAAGGAGCTCGTATATAAGCGAAGCTTACAAAAAATGATCATATGACCATACGCATTGTGACATATTACCCCTTGGTATATTCCTAACCGAGATTAAGCGATGAACGTCAAGGCTTATTCCTAGACCTTGACACTATCCACCATAGCATCGATAATCTCTATCTTTTCAAGCCAGGCGAGGAGGTTATAGATCAGAGCCTTCGACAGGCTTACCGCGTCATCGGCATCACCAGTCCCGGGCATCAGGTTTTCTCTCCTTGGAGTCGTAAGTGGGACAAGGATGCAAAGGCCAAGGAAGAAACACCAATCTTCCTACACTATGTGTATATCGACTTTGACGGGAAGCAGCTCGGTCCAATTCTCAAGACAGTTAGGATTCCTAGGTTTGACAACGAGAAGACCGTGACGTCCCTTGAGGTGTTCCCAATACGCTTCGCCGCAGATAAGATCAGCGCCGTCGCCTCCGAAACAGGCAGCGAACCCAAGAAGACGCTGCGGCAAAGGTTGATCGAGAGAGGTAGACTGTTTATGAGCATGACGAGGTTCAAACACATGAGGTACAACGGAGTAACTCTCGACACTCGTGATGAAGTTGACAGCAATGTTGTTGTCGATTTTCAGGAGGCCTTCTCGTACTTTCAACAAGATCAGAAAAATCGTGTTGAGAATGAATCTGGAGAAGCGTTTGAGGTCAGAAATGTTCGAGACGATTTGATGCCGAATCTGCGGGCTCTCATCGATATGTCCATGGAACCGAATTTTGACGAGGAAGAGTGCACAGCGGAGTGCTGTAGGAGTTCTGGAGAGAGCTATTTCAAGGACTGTTTTGCAGAGAAGAAGAGGAATCAGGACTACATGCAATCTCTGATGCCTGAGGGCCGTGATGACCCACCACCGAGCATCTACCCTCGCCCTCTTAGAGAAATCAAAATGCAGGAAAGTGCCTTGACCGATGGGGACTACCTGATAATGTCTTACCGTGTATTTGGCTTCATTTTGCGAAATCGAAAATGGGGTGAGTCTTGCGTTTCTTTCGAATATCTCGTGGTACTCTTACACATAGTCTTTGTTTCTCGTCCATCCGAGTTTTGTACATGCATTTGTAACCACTTACACTGTGACTACCTAAACAGCTCAACTTGATCTCAACCACATAAGTCTGCCAGACACTTCGCCCGCGAACAAGGCTCTGGCGAGAAGGATCAACAAGGGCGGCGAGGAGGAGGGAGGTGCGGAAGTGAAGCAGGGGGATACCGTGGGGAAAGGGGATGTCAACGATGATAAGCCGAAAGGAGCGCACGGCAGCACTCAGAATGCGGAGGATGAGGATGATTCTGCCTTTGGCCAACTCGTCCTTCCCGAAGGCCATAAGAAAATGGTCAAGTCACTGGTCGCACAGCATTTCCGAGACAAAGAGTCCCAAGAAGAGCGACAGGCTGATATCATAAGTGGCAAAGGTGAGAACACTCTCGTGGTAGTAGACAACATTGGCTCACTTTAAGATAGGAAAGGGCCTAATCATCCTCTTACATGGCGCTCCCGGAGTTGGGAAGACAACTACAGCTGGTGAGAAGCCCCTTTCGTCCGGGAGAAACAACAATGCTTATTTCAATTACTAATGTACCTCTACAGAGGGTGTGGCACAGATATTCGGAAAGCCCCTGTACCAGATCACTTGCGGTACGTCCACATGATGCTACGGGTGCGGCTTCTTCAGGATGCTAATCGACTTGTCATGTGCTGTAGGTGACTTAGGAACGACGGCAACCGACGTTGAGAAAGTTCTAGAGACATCGTTCAATCTCGCCAGTCGGTGGGGTTGTGTACTACTCCTGGATGAGGCAGACGTATTCCTAGCGGAGCGATCTAAGACTGACTTTACCAGAAACGGTCTTGTCTCAGGTATGACCGAGTTTTCCTTATTCCTCCACGTCGTTGGACGGCTTACTCACTTGTGGATATTAGTCTTCCTGCGTGTCCTCGAGTACTATACAGGAGTACTCTTCTTAACGACTAACCGTATTGGCGACTTCGACGAAGCTTTTGCATCACGAATCCATATCAGCCTGTACTACCCGCAACTTGATATTGATTCAACCCTAAGTATTTTTAATCTGAATCTCGATATGATTTCCGGGAACCACCGCAAGGGAGAAATAGAAATTGACCGTGAAGAGATCGTCAAATTTGCCACGAAATACTTCACCTCACAGAAAAACGCAAGGTGGAACGGCCGTCAGATTCGGAATGCTTGCCATACCGCGTTGGCTCTGGCCGAGTTCCGTGCTCAGGGTGGGAGTCACAAGAAGGTTAAAGATCCTAGCGCTGTGATTCATCTCAAGGTTGAAGACCTCGAGATAGTGTCGAACGCCTATCTCGAGTTCATGAAATACCTCACTGAGGTCCATGATAGGAAGAACTTCGAAATGCATGCCAAGGGACTCAACATTAGGGCACAAGAGGGGGATATTTTCCGGAAGATTGCAAAGATTTACGAGGAGCAGCAGAACCAATCCAGCAATAACGGGTTGTCTCAAGCACCGGGTCAAGGTACCGAAAAGGGTCAGACAAAGAACGGTGTTCTCTCACACGAACAACCAGTCACTCCATCAAGTGTCGCTTCACCAGGCCCGCCATTCGCTGAGCAGCCACATCCACAGCAGCAGCGACAACCGGCATTTAATCCCACACAAGGTTATCCTCCTCCAGGCGCATGGCCCGGATACTACCCTAATGCGCAGCCGCCGCTTGCACCACAGACATACCAGCAGCCATGGCAGAATGACCCGCGATACGCGCAGTACCTTATGCAGCCGGCCCAGGCGCCGCCTTCGCAGCAGGTGTCACCCTCCTACAACGCGCCGAGTGGTCATGTTGGCCCCTATCCGCCGGTTGCTGGCGCAGTACCATCTTGATCTCTGAGAGTTTGTATACCGATGATGGCTTCCCGATTAGTTCCAGCGCTTACACGGGGGCATGGGCATATAACCTTAAACACAAAGTCGGTTTACCCCTTGAATTCACATTAATCACTTCTCGGAGTCCTCTGAACGCACGATTTTTCCCTTTTTTAAATCAGTGGTATATACACATCGAAAATGCCGAGTAGTGAATATGCCTTGTCTTCTTTACTAGTAGTCTCACGTCGTTCATTCCTGATATCTGGTGGATAATGGTCTCTAAGGATGCCTTGTTACCTTATTGTTCCTAAGATTTAGAGAAGAATTCAACTGATTTTAGGGCAGTAAGCACTTGAAGTGTCTAGCCTAAAGTGAACTATCTGCTTTTACGAAATGCCGATTCCTAGGCGTCGTTAAGTGTTAAGTGTATCCCTTGGTACATCTGATATATGAACATAGTGTAGCGAACGTCGCTATATCATATGACCAACGGGGGTACATGTGTGGCAGAACCGTATAAAAGGTTATAACTCTTCTATTCTTCTTTCCTTAGCTTAGTATTTTAAATAATAATTTAATTACTAAGCACTATATATTAACTTACTCTTGCCTTAATTCTATCATTATATAATACTAAGCTTATCTTAACTTAGCTTATAAGAGTAATAAAATAATATTTAATAAAAGATTTAAAGCGTTAGATTATTTAAGAAATAAAGTTATATCACGTAATAGGGGCGTGAACTTAAGAGAGCTCTCGAAGGGAGGAGATAGTAAGCGTAAAAGATTAAATATAACACTTGAATTCTATGAAACAATAATAAAGAACACACTATACATATACAAAGGGAGCTCGCATATAAGCGAAGCTTACATATGCATAGCCACATGACTATGCACAAGACTTTTTCCGTGACAACTTAATATGAAAATTAATATTATGATATATCTCTTGCTTAAGGGGCTTCGACTTTTCTAATGATGCTTATTTAAATATAAACAAGATGAAAACTGCTCGCTAAACTCTTAAAGGGTTGTCTTAAAGTTAAGAGGAATCGTAAGAAATATATTGGAAGGTTATAAATGGAGTTTGTCGTGGCCTATTAGTAATAGATTATTAGACAAACTACATATTTGCTATTACGATATTATAGTTACTTGTCTCTAGACATTTTTTATTTAACTCTTTGTAGGGGCTACAACGGGGGTTAAGGTTAGGGAATCAAATGAAGCGTTCAGCTTTTTAAGGTCGGAAATCGATCTAATTAAACTTACTCCAAGCGCTAATTCTCGCGTCGCCTTTATTAAACGTAGATATCTAGATGTTTAAATAGTAGACTTGTAATATATAATAATATAATCATAAGTAAAAAATTATAATTAAAATGTATATTTAATAATAAACTAATCTTTACTTCTTATACTTAAAAGTATATCCGTAAAATGTAAGTCTGCTAGGTGCTAATGGCTGGCCAAAAGCGCTAAAATGGTTAGTCCTTGATTTTCGTGCTATTGGCCATTACACGAGAGCTAACCTGGCGCTAATCCGCTAGTAGAGATGCAGGAGCCTGCTAATAGTACCAATGGTCCCAACGGTGCTAACGGCTAGCTGTTAGTGCTAATAAGTGGCCAAATGCGCTAAATACATTCTAATGAGCTAAATGTATTCTACTAGTAGTATTGGCAGCAATTTATCACCATTGACAGGATTAGCAAGTCACGATTTTAGTTGGCTAGTTTATATATTACGGACGAATACTTTTAAAATCTTATTCTTATTCTTATTTTCTTAACCTTTTTTTTAAAAAAAAAATCTATAAATCCTATACTATAAATTTCTATATTAAAAAAGAAAGTATATTCCTCCTACCCTTAGAGCTATATTCTCTCCTTCTCTTATTCTATAATCTAACCTAAGACCCCCCTTTAAACAACCCCCACCTCCTCCCTCCCGCCCCTTAGCGCCTCTCCGTTTTAATATCACCTCACTCCACCTCCCTTCCAACCTTCCAATCCTCTATCCAACTCCCCCCCACGTTCTCTCCTCTCCTCTCCAACTTCCCCTTCCCCCACTCACACTTAAACCCCTCCCTACTCTCTTTCTATCCTAACCCTATTAACATAACCCTTAGCTCTAAGTCCGAAACCCTAAAAAAAAGGGAAAGTACACCGAGACCGACGGCAGTTGGGGAGGAGGGGGGGGGGGGAAGGTGACATATACATACACATATATGCACCTAAACCCCACTTCTATTTAATTACCTATTTGACCTACCACCTACTCTCTCTCTCTCTTATAAATAAATATATCCTCTTCCTCTCCTATACCATCTCTTATAACACATCTATAAAAGTAAAATCACCTACTCCCTTCCAAGTAATCCATATACATTATAAATTCAACAAAAATAATTCCATAGCATTATATAATCCCATATCCCGTAATCCACAATCACTATCACGAATCACGAAACGCATTTCCTTACTTAATCACTCATCTCTTTCGGACCGAACATAGTCTAAAAATAAAGGATATGTTATTACTGGCGGCTGGTTAGGTGTATCGCTTGAATGAGATTATTGAATGATTATAATGAGCTGATATTATAATCCTCCTTCCCCCCCCCCATCTTTGGAAGATGGGAATGTTTCTTGTTTTTTGGTTTTTGTTTGCTTTTTCTACTTCTTATCTGAATGGTGTTGATGTGAAGTGGTTGGTTGGTTGATCGGTCGTTTGATCGGTCGGACTTTCTCAATTAGGAAGTCCGATTTTGTGGGATTGGAGGGAATGGAATGAGGGTTTTTTGGTAATGAGTGAAAGGAGGAGGTATGATGAAGAAATGAATTTTATATATATATAATTTTTTTTAGTTGGGAATGGGATAATGGGATTCTATAATTTCTAGCTCAAACGCGACTGACTCTCGCTCCCTCGATCACCGATAAGACAAAGAGAAAGAGGGAAAATTTCACTTACCCTTACCTACCGTCCCCATTCATTGAGAAGGTTTCATGACTGAGAAGGAAGAAGGAAGGAAGAAAAAAAAGGTAAATCTGCAATCTCACCTGTCTGTCATGGTGATCCGAACTGCCAGAAAAACATCCGAGGAGGGGAAACATTGTCTAATTCCCTCTCTTCTTCACGGAAGAGGTTCGGGAAGTGAGGAAGGGGTGGTCGTACGTGTATTTGGCCGTGGATAGATGGATTGGGGTTTGTTTTGTTGCAGATTACGGTATGGAATATGTGGTATGCATCCAGACCCGTTTTTTGAGTTGTGGATCTCGGGGAGATAATCGTTTTTTTCCCCTTGGCGTATATTCGGTCGTTTGAGGTTCCTGATTTGAAATGATGATGAGATTAGACTTTGGGATGTCTTTGGGGGGTCGATGTGTTGGAGGCTTGGGAAGGATGGGTTTGTGTGCGTGTTTGATATGGTGGGAGTGTCAGGTTCCGTCTGTCGTGTTTGGTGTTTGGTGCTGGTGAGAATGACTGCTTCATCAGTCAGTCTCCCCCGGTGTGTTTGCTCGACGTTGGAAATACCACCGAACGGTACCCACCTCAACTGCCATGTCGGCGATGCATGTCAATCTCTGCGCGTCCCCTGTGCAGCATCGCCGTCAATGGCGCCGGTAGGGCTTCGGCCGCTACCAGGGACGTGGGTGGGCTCGGCTTGAGGCGTCGGGGTGTTTTCCGTGCAGGGGCGTCGGCCGGTGTTCCGAGCATGAACGATTGCGAGGTCGTCGAATGGGAGGAGGCGCTGGGGAGCCAGCGGTCTCAGACGGCGAATGACGATTGGATGCCGATGGGATCGATCGCGAATGAGGCTCAAGAGGGCCTGAATCGCGCGCCGAGAAAATGACTGCCAGAACATCGGGCGTGATGGTTCTTTGTCCCCTTGGGTGGCTGTGCCCGGCCAGCTAGTCAGGGCGAATCTCCCAGAACCGGTGGCCTCAGCATCGCCAACTCCCACAATCGCATGTCGGCGACGATGGGAATCTAGGCCAAGCAAATGCGTGCCTCCGTGGGCGCAGCCAATGAAGACACGGCGCCGCCACCTTGCCGACGGCGGTTGCGATGGGAAATGCTACGAGTGGCGCCGCACCGCATCATCGTCGCGTGTCGGGAATCGAACGACTCTCTGGGCCAAACCCGGCCGGACAGGCACGGCATGGGCAATCGCGAACCGCATGGCCAGCCAGCAGCCAGCACTCAGCACCAGCAGGCCAGCAAGCGTCGGGAGGCAGTCGGCCACTTTGCGGGACTGCGCAGGCCCGGCTATCTTTCCCTCGCCGCTCCGATTGCTTCCTGCTCTCGCCGCCCGCCTCGCCAAACCTGCACGCCTCCAGCGAGGCACCTCAAGCGAGCGGACCCTTTGGACAACCTCGCGATCGCTGACTCTGGACACGCCTAGTGGCTGCCAGGTCGCCCCGATCTCCTTCCATGCCCCTTCTTTCCTTCCCCCCCCTCTTCTAGTCATGCGGGAAACATGCGGAAGCTCCACGTCGGCTTCAATGCTCGGTGGGAGCCCCAAGGGCCGATGGGGTTGGGCCGCCGGTGGATCTCCTGACCTCGCCCGGCGGAGTTGCACTGGAGTCGCACTGGAGCGTGGAGCGTGGAGCGTGGAGAGCGACCGCTGGCGAAGTGAGGCCAGGTGAGGCCAGGTGAGGAAAGGACAGGAACGGTCTTTCTGCTTTGGGCCACCACTAGCAAACCGAGCCTTCCTTCTTCTCCCCGGCCACGGCCTCACCTTTGCTTATAACCCTCGCGCATCCCGCCGTCTTCTGGTCTCCTCCATGCTTATTTATCTTTGGACATCGACAGTATATCCTCCCCAACATTGATTCAAAGCATATTTCCAATCGTATACAGACATTTCATCTACACCGGCCGACATCATGGGCCTCTTCAGCAAGAAAGAAGCTGTGACTCCCAGTGAGAAGCGCAGCGCTGCCACTTCCACCACCCAGACCCCCTTGGTCCATACACCTATCAACGGCTCGCACACAGAGTTAAACAAGACAGTCGACCATGCCGCTGCTAATCATACACCAAACGAGGAGCCGCCAGTCACGACTCTGGCCATCATGTTGGGGGCCATTGCCTCCATCGGTGGCTTCATGTTTGGTTATGAGTCGGGCCAAATCTCTGGTACGTCGACTCCGATGGCACACTTGAAATCTCTATACTGACACCTCACTTTCAGGCTTCATGCAAATGTCCGATTTCCTGGACCGCTTCGGACAGGATGGAAAATTTGACGCCGCTCGCCAAGGCACAATCGTCGGTCTTCTCTGTATTGGCACTCTGATCGGATGTCTGTTCAGTGGCTGGATCTGTGACAAGATTGGTCGCCGATACACCATTTCCTCCTCCGCTTTCTTCTACATCATCGGTGTCATTATTGAAATCACTTCCGAACGACAATGGGTCCAGTTCGCCATGGGGCGACTGGTCGCTGGTCTTGGCATTGGTGCTCTTTCTACATCTGTCCCGATGTATCAATCCGAGTCCGTCCCCAAGAGCATTCGAGGCATCACTGTCAGCTCTTATCAGTTGTTAATCACACTGGGTATCTGGCTTGCTTATATGGTATGTGAATAAATTTGGCGATTGATTGACAACTCCGACTAACATCACCAGGTCAACTTCGGAACCGAAGGCGCTTACGACAACTCCGCTCAATGGCGAATCCCCAACGGTCTCTCCGCCGCCTGGGCCATCACCCTCGGTGTTGCCATTCTATTCATGCCCGAATCTCCCCGTTTCGCATACCGTATGGGACGTGAAGAGGAAGCTCGCAAAAACATGGCCCGTCTTAATGGTGTCGATCCATACTCCCCATTCATCGACAGCGAAATTGCCGAAATCGAAGAGAAGCTTGTCGCAGAACGTGCTGGTGGAGAGCATTCATGGTATGAGGTCTTCACTGGTCCCCGTATGCTTTACAGAACCGTCCTCGGAATGACTCTTCAAGCCGGACAACAACTTACCGGTGCCAATTTTTTCTTCTACTACGGAACGACCATCTTCAAGTCAACTGGTATCTCCAACTCATATGTCACCTCTATCATTCTCGGTTCCGTCAATGTCGGTGCTACTATCGTCGGTCTTTGGATGATCAAGAACTGGGGTCGCCGAAAGATGCTCATGGGAGGTGCCGCTGTCATGTTCATCTGCTTCATGATCTACTCCTTCATCGGACAATATCGTCTCGATCCTCTTAATCCCATGGCCAACCCCGCCGCCGGGAAGGTTCTTATCGTCTTCACCTGTATTTTCATTGCCGCATTCGCCACAACCTGGGGTCCTCTCGTTTGGGCTGTCGTCGGAGAAATGTATCCAGCTCGTTACCGTGCACCGGCCATGGCTCTCGCTACCGCCTCCAACTGGCTCTTCAACTTCCTCATTTCTTTCTTCACCACCTTTATTACCGATAAGATCCATTACTTCTACGGACTCGTCTTCGCCGTCTGCTGTTTCCTCCTCTTCTGGATTGTCTACTTCTTCGTTATCGAGACCAAGGATCGATCTCTTGAGGAAATCGATACTATGTATATCCTTCACGTCAACCCCATTACTTCAGCTTCATGGACTCCTGAATCTCTAGGTGCAGAGGGAATGGCTAGTCTTAATACCGATGCTCTTTATCTTAACAAGGGTGGAAAGGATGTTAAGAAGGTTGAGGGTGCAGGAACAACTGGATTAATAACTCATGACGAGACGAGATTTCCTGCTACGGCAGAAAGTGGTGCTGCTACGAAAATTGAGGTTTAGATTTATGGTATAGATGTCTATGAGATGGCTTTAATTTAATGATTAGATGGAACGTTTGTATAAATTTAGACGCTAGGATGAGATGGCTTTCATGAGTTGCATGGGCGATGGATGATAAGTGGTACTAGGTGGATGGGATGGAGAGAGAGAGAAATTAAAAGTGTTGTATATTCACTGCTTGGCGTTTTTTAGGCTTAGGTATAGGCATTTGCATTTGTCGTTTGGGGATTAGGTGTGGGGTTGGGCATTGAAGAACTTAGTTAATACCTTGATACCCTTGATACCTTTGAATTTAATGATTGTTGTGGCTTTTCATTCGAGATATCTTCTTTGAGTGTTCCTCTATTTTCTTTCTTTTTTTTCTTTTTTGAAGCTGAAATTGAAATTGATTGTATTTGGTATTTGGATGTGAAGTGCGAAGTGCGAAGTGTGAAGTGCTGGGGGGGAGGGGGGTGAGAATGGATATTTCTACTTCTACTTCTTCTACTTCTATTGTTTAGGGATGATGATAATGATGGTAATGGTGCTGATGATAGTGATGGTGATGGTGATGGTGCTGCTGCTACTTCTCCTTATCCTTTTATTATTCAGGACTTTGTTACAAAAAAGCGTCCGCCTCTTACGAGACGGTAGGTAATTGGGTTATATCTACATTAACACCACATCTAAGAGATGTTGTTTTTTCTGTTTTTCCTTCTCCTCCTCCTACTGATGATGGTGCTACTGCTACTGTTACTTTTACTTTTACTTTTGCTTTAATTTTCAGGACTTGTTTTTCCTCCTCCTGAAGGTGATGGTGGTGGTGGTGATGATGGTGATGGTGATGGTGGTTATTTATGTTATTTTATTTTATTTTTATTTTATTTTTTTATAGTTGTTGGAATATATATAGATGGGTGGGTAGGTAGGAGGTAAGTAGGTAGGTAGATAGGTAAGAGGTAGTTTTTTATATTTTATTTTATGTGTGTGTGAGGGTAAGGGTGAGGGTGAGGGTGAGGGTTAGGTTAAGGGTAGAGGATGAGGTTAGGTTGGTATAATATGATTTTTTGATTTTTTTAAGGGTGGTAGGAGGAGGGGGGGGATACATAGATTGATTGGTTGGTTGGTTGTGCTTTTAAGGTTAGAGGGGGGAGGATTGAGTGTTAAAGGGGGGGGAGGGGGGGAAAGATAGTTTAGAAGGAGGAGGAGGAGGAGGAGGAAGTAGAAGAATAAATAAATAAAATAAATAAAAGGGGCTTTTCTTCGATAAAGTAAATAGGTGTGAGCGGATGAAGTGACGATGCCAGGCCAGGCCACTTTCCTCCCAATACAGCTCCCAGCAGTGCCGAACCTCAGACCTGGGCCCATGGACGTCACGAAAAGGCAATAAGATGATGTAACACGTGGAAGGGGTGGACGTCCCGAGCAAAGGGTCGCCGCAAACCCAATTAAAAGGTAAACCTCTCCTAACCTTAAAATCCTAACCCTTCCTATTAAATAAGAACATCTCTTTTAAAGTTAAAAATATTATTTAATTAATAATTTTTATTATAATAACCTTTAAATCTCCCTTTTTATCTATATCTATACTATACTAAAATACATGATTAAATGGTTTTACTATTATAGTGCCGACGAAAAAGCTCACACGTGACTTGACCGGACTTCACTTTAACATCACTCTATGCTATAAGTAGTAAAATGCGTGCATTTAATAAGCATTAATTCCTAATATATAGACCTATTTTTTATCTTATATAAACTTATCTGTAGCTCTATTGCTTGTAGGTGTATTGAAAGTCGTAGTTGTGGATTATTAGGGTTTAAGTAGTTAGTACGTTTTACCTCTTTTACTGGCTTATACTAGCTTATATATATTTGCTCTACTAGCTTATTCTATTCTTCCCCTAAAAATCCTTAAATCTACGGGTGATCCTGATTTTACTATCCTAACTAATAGAATGGAGCCTACTAATACCCCGCCTTAGCTGTGTAATCGACCCCTTTGACCCCTCGGCCCCTCAAATTAATCCCTTGAATCAATCCCTCGAATTAACCCTTTAGAATGCATTTGACTTAGGGGGAATGCATTTGGTCTATTTAGCTCTTAGGACTACATTTAGCCTATTTATTGTATTAAAATAAACCTATAAAATGATTTAATACCTTTCTAATCATAGATGAAGCTTTGTAGAACGAGTTGCAGGAATGGAGGGCAAATATCACGTGCCCGACCTTACGCCGACTGACTAAAACTCGTTTTATTTTATTATAATTGTTGTTAATACATATAGGTGGGTTGGTAGGTTGGTAGGTGGATAGTTGTTTAGTTAATTAGTTAGTAAATCGTATTAGTTAGTTAGTTCGTTAGTTGGTTAAGAGATAGTATTTTTTATTTTATTTTTTATACATACGTTACGCGTTACGCCTAATAGTTCTATAGTACAGTATACGTCATATTATAAGATACGGCTTATCTTATTAAGAGATTATGTTAATAAGGGTCTTAATATACCCTAAATCAGTAGTGTCGGCAGCGGTATTGCCGCCGACTATGCGATTTATTGGTTTGCCCCGTGACTATTTACGTTGATGTACCAACAAAAGAATTAAATAATACCAATAATAATAATACCAATAATAATAATAATAATAATAATAATTAGTATTAATAAGTATAGAATTATCCTTAGGCTTGGCGTCCCATTGAAATCCCATCTATCCCATGGGGCCCCCATGGGATGGGACAGAAAATTTACCTGGGATCCCACTGCGGAGCCAAAAATACCTTATAATAGCTTAGCCATTTCCACCCTATAGGTATTCTCCATCGGATCAATCTCGGAAACCTTTGTTTTTCTCCTCCGTCTAACGACATCACCCCATGTTCCTGAGTCGGGGTTCCTAATGCCCCTCAAAATAGACTTTAATGATGCGGCCAAGAAACCCTAAATGTAATTTCTCGGCTGTATGAAGTTCCAGGTTTTGTCTTTGTCTCAGGTACCTGATTTTTGGTTGGAAATCATTGGTTGTGGGTGGAGAGGTGGAGGAATGTGGAGGATGAGAAAGATGGCTGGTTTTGGTTCTATTCTTTGTACAAACATCAGGAGACATTTGGTGGAGAGAGCTTCCCTTTTATAAAATTTTACTAGAGTTTTCTGCTTTTGAAAAAGTAGTGGTGGAAAGAGAATGCTCTTTAATTGAAGCGCCGGAAACCTCGGACTGTGGTTCTTTGATTTTCAAGAGAGCCTATACTTGTTTTTCTCGTCCCTTTAGAGTGTGATGTAAAGTGAGGTGCTTGAAAATGATTTAGGTTCCAACATTTACATCACGAGTTATCCTTGCACCAGGTCTTTCTATTGGTTTCACCGCGCCAAAGGTGGGGACTGTGAGAGTTTCTCGATGGAATTTCCCGGTGGCTAAGCGCCTTGAATCCCGCCAAATTAGGCCAGTTCGAAGTGTTCGCCACGGCCAGAGCGTTCCATAATCCTCTAACCTATCAAATCTCAGATCGTCTTAATGCGGATAGAGGCAATCGCCGTTCGCGGATTATTAATGCCATTTTATGCTTTTCTTAGGGCTGTAAGGCAGCAACACTTTGGAAGCCAAGCCTGTGGATTACGCATTCTTAGCCACAGAACCTTAATCAGACGTGTTCAGCGAGGAGAGTACCCTGATGATGTGCTAGGCAGTCATGAATTGTACTATGATCAAATTAAGCCTCAGAGCCCTTCCACCTCGCATGTACATCAGGAAGGAAAAACATCGCTTGACCTGTGGAAAATAAGAATTTGAAAAGGAGTCACGTGTCGCCAATTGAAGTCGACTCCCTAGGTTTCGTGTCGACTCAAGTCATCATCAGAACAACACGCAGTCAACATTCTTCATTCGATTGAACCAGCAATGGATACCACAAAAATGGATGTCACAGAAATGGATGGCAAGTTTGATAATCACCTTGATAATCTTCTCGATGAGTTCAGCAAGCTCGATGCGGCAGAGGGTTTACCTCTCGACGGTCTTAACCCTGACATGGCGAACTTGCTGGATGGGGACTGGGCTTCCGTGCCCGGATCCATGAGCTTATCACCACTTGAACCTGAGTATGTTGAGCCTCAAGCATCTCCTTCTTTTTTCAATACAGATTCGCAAGTTAGCTCGACGGAATCTCCCCCCTCCCCCCCAATCAAGAGAGTTTGTGCCGATTCGACGTCGTCGTCGATGACACCCGATATTCACAGAAGCGAAGAAAACGGACCTGTGAGATCCAGAAAGGGGCATAAGAAATCGAGAGCTGGATGCTTTACTTGTAAACGTCGAAAGATCAAAGTAAGCCTAGATCACCTGGGGCTAACAATTTTACTCATAACAATACACAGTGCCAAGAAAACCAACCTATCTGTCGCAATTGTACCTTGAGAAACCTACCTTGTAGCTGGCCAGCTCCTAAGCCTCTGGCAGTGGACAAGAATGCCGTTACATATTCGCCTTCTCCTGTCTGTGCAGTCAATCTTCACGGGACACCTAAACAATTCTCCCTCACCGATATGAGACTATTCTATCATTACCTCTCCTCCGCGTATCCTATCATGCCATCCGGATACGAAACTACGTGGCGATCTCAAATTCCTCTTGTTGCCAATCATGTAGGCAATCCCGGATATCAGGAGAATCGATTGCTAACTCCCTAATGAAGAATGACTTCTTAATGTATGCCATTCTTGCAGTATCCGCATCTCACCTGAACATCCTTCATGGAGGTAAAGAACCAGAACTCTCCCAACTCGCCCTCCAACACCGCATCGTCGCCATATCAGGACTAAACAAAGCGCTTTCCTCCAAACCCCGAACAGGATCCGAAGGCGACGCCCTTCTAGGCGCCTGTTACCTCCTCCTTTACCAGTCCTGGTTCCTCAAAGACGGCATAAGCGAACTATTCCAATTCCTCCGTGGCTGTCACGTCCTCATCAAACAACTTCAAGAAGATAACCTCCCCGTGCTATTAGTCCTTCGGAGAGGAGGGCGACATTTAAGATCCATGCAATCGAGACTTCGAAATCTACCTGTTGTAAATCTCGACAAATTACGTGGTGCAGAAAAGGGATTAGCTGATTTAGCACCTCTTCTTGAAAAATCCGCTCATTTACAAATACACGATATGTTGACCAGTTGTGTCAAAGGAGCCATGAGTTCGTCTCTCGAAGGTTCGCTCCCCCCCTTCTACTCCCAGGTCCCCAACTAACGAACACCTCTCCAAAAAAAAAGGTTATTACAAATTCATCCACTTCTACCAAATCGCCTCCTCATTCTCCAATCAAGAATTCAACGATTTCGCCGATCCAACAAATCCAATCTCTCGAATCCTACTTTCTTTCCTGTTTGCGATACAGATGGTTTTATTACCGATATTAGGTGATGAGTGGCCAAAACGATCGAAACCGACGCCGCTTGGGGGGATATTACTTTGGATTAGGACGATTGATACGAGTTTACCCCAGGAGTTCAAGACGTTTAATACGTGGCCTGTGAGTATTTCGAGG
Organism: Neobulgaria alba; assembly: GCA_003988965.1. Taxonomy (NCBI): domain Eukaryota; kingdom Fungi; phylum Ascomycota; class Leotiomycetes; order Helotiales; family Gelatinodiscaceae; genus Neobulgaria; species Neobulgaria alba. The sequence goes on along the minus strand of QYAM01000108.1, from coordinate 57,653 downwards.
GGGTTGGAGGAGGAGATTTGTGGGAGGAGTATCGAGGAGGTGTAGGTTGTTAGGGGGGGGGGGTTAAATTGGAGTGTATTAAATAGAGATTGTTTAGTTAGAGGGATGGAGTTTAGGGGATATCAGGATGGAGATGGAGGAGCATTTCTTGGATATAGAGATTCTAAAAGGCGTTGCTAATAAGATTACTCTGTTTCTTTTGTAATTTAGGGTTTCATTTACGATCTCTTCAAACTTCATGTTGGGGAAGTACATATTACTATGCAGAGTTTTAGATTTCTTCTATGTAATTATCTATTTTTCTCCCTAAGTCTCGAAGCAGGGCTCAAAGAGATAAGGGATATACGGGGCTAGACTAAATGCGTCATTGCGATAGAGGATATCGATAAAAAATATTTTTAGAAAATGTAATTTTATAATACTGGCTGATACGAGATATTCGATAAACCTCTTTTTAAAATAAGGGATTTCGAATCTTGATGGAATATTAATTGTAAGAAAGAGAATTGGATATAAGTTATGTCGAATAAAATCAGATTCGGCTTTTTGGAAACCCGTCGTGAATTACTCGCATTCCCTAGTACTCGGTTGCCCATTCAAGCTGAGACATCTGTAAGCGGTGGGATTTAAGATTTATTTTTCTATTTTCAAAGGTTGTCTCAGGGGTAATTCAAGATGTTGAGAGAGTGGTGTGAGGATTGAGATAAGTATAGACTTCTGTGGATATTACCTGCGTTCAAAGTGGTTAGGTTAAATATTATAACCACTCGATTCGAGTCATTCTGAGAACGAGAAGGGAATAATGAAAGTAATGTGTAAAGGGCTGATATTTTATTTATGCCCTTCCTGTTATTATAATATTTTAAATTTCCTAAAATTTCTCCATCTCAAGCTCCTATGTATCCCAAAGACCTACCCTAACAAATGAAAACAACAACAAAAGGAGATCCATCACATAGCAAACAAACTCCGTATCACATTTACCCTCCCCCTTGTATTCCCCAAGAACCCCCGCAAGCCCCCCCAAAGCCCTCCCTTCTATCTCGCACACCACCCATCAATCTCCTACCATTCCCTCAAAAGCACCCCTCAAACAAACGTCTCTCTACTCCCATCAACCAACCTAAACCCATCCTTATCTTCACTCTTCGCATCATCCCATTTCCCATTTCCACCACCAAAATATGCTGCAGGATGCCAGATACAGAAGACGATGATGGCTGGTAACATTGGGATTGCTTCGAAGGCATAGAAGAACCATTCGTGATGTGCGATGTAACTATCCATACCCATCGCGAATTCGACCATACGGAAGAGTGAACGGATCTATTAGGGTGGAATTAGCAATTTATGGGTTTAAACTTTCGTATGAAAAAGGCTGGGATGATGGGAGATATTCTCTTGAGACAGACAAAAAAGGATAGAGAAGGGTAAGGGTAAATAAAGAACTCACAATAATCAACCCACTCGAAATATAACTCGCCCTCAAAATCGGTTTCCACCCCTGCCCAGCATCATCCCTAATACACCCTCTGCTCGTCAACCCATCAAACCTCATAATCATCGTCACAAAAAAACAAAATGTCACCATTTGAATCCCCAATCCAGCAAGCAAAGCATATTCTCCAATCTTCGCCGAATTTCCTGATCCGTTTCCTGAAGTCATGACACCGGATCCGCCGGCTTGGATTAGGAAACAGATTATATCTGAGGAGACGAAGATACGGGTTAAGTGACGGACGGGGATGCCGTAGATTTTTCGGATGGAGGAGGGGAGGACGCGAAGACAGAGGCGCGTTATTATTAGGTAGTTTCCGGCACCGAAGAAGAGGGGGGCGAGGATTATAAAGGCGGATTGGAGGGCGTAGGGCATCTGGTGAGGGGGTGGGGTGTTAGTTTGGGGATAAAGTATTTGGAGGGGGGAAGTAATGTTAGGAGTCTTTTGATAGTGTATCTTGTGCTTGGAGGAAGAATATGGAAGCGTTGGGGAGGAGGAAAGAATGCCTGACGTACAACACTGCTACTATGTTTTATAGAATATGATCTCGCGCCATAACCAACAACTTCCATTACGCAACCTAAGAATACAGGAATAAAAAACCAGGAGTGGTATTTGATGAATGTGAGGTAGCCTTGCCATAGCATAACGAGGGTGTAGAGTAGTATAAAGACATAATTCAATGTAACGGACGGGTCGTAACGATATAACGTGATTTCCATCGTAGCGGTTTAAGAAAATCAGGAAATCGAAAAAGAATGTTTTGATCTCCAAGATAATTGAATAACGAAAGAAAAATATCTTTTAAAAAAATAGTATGGAAGAAGTGTTGTGACCTAAAGAAAATCTCGAACATGAACGCCGACACAATCTTATATCTCTTCCTACCAAGCCCCGAACCGCATTTTATCAAAACACCGAAGCACCGCCCACGGCCATTTCTCAAACCGATGGTAAGCAACTCATCTTCGGGTTTGATCTCTCACTGCGTGCTGGATGCGAATACGTTCCGCTAGCCAATCCGTCGAGAACTTGCTGCAACAATCAACAACTTTTATGCACCTACTCTCAGGGGTTCTCGCATATATTCTCGTATCGGTTAGTGTCATCGCTAGGTTGGAAATGGTGGGTTGTGATTGGATTAATACGCTTCCTTCTCAGGACAGACGTGGTGGCTTAGAGATCGTGGAGACAGGGTTATTTGATGAGTTGTATGTCACGTGTTATTGTCCAATGCGAGGAACGAGATACGACGGATCGATAGTTGTTGCCTGGTTTAAAGAGGGGCTCTTTTGGACGAAATAAGGTTAGAGATGTTTTTTGGGATTAGAGCAAAGTTAAAGTTTATTCATGCTCAGAAGCAGAGAAAGGAGAGTGATACGTTGATATTGCCGGATTGGTCTTCTAAGAATGCAAGAAAATATGAGTAAGTCCTTTTGCTTTGAACTTCTTCCGAGCAGTGCGACATTTTAAGCAGAATTAAGATATGACTAGGTGGAATATATTATTCCCAAGAACTTATTTCTTCACACTCTTAGATAAAGTTGGCGTTCTAGACCTACAACATATAACTGAGGAGCCTAACGAAAAGCCTTATTCATCATGAGACTCAATCAGATAGGAGCAAGGACTTCTTTGAGCCTTAATACACAAACATATTCTCGATTCTACCTCGCTTGACAACGAGGTGCTAAGCCACGAGAGAGTCGAGATGAATATCTAAAGGCTTCATTCTTATCTGGGAAAACTTTCTTATCGCGATCTCTTATTATTCTATTGCATATAATTCAAGAAGACTTATGTAAATCTTGAGGATTGCCTTGCATTGATGCAAGTGAAGATCTCGTGGCCACTCCTGTGGTTATGTTTATGAATCGAGAGAATTCATGATTGAGCACTGCATAAAACTCCTTCGGGTTTAGACTTAACTTCTACCTAGATCAGGATGGAACGAGTTGAAAACGCGCGTAAGCGCCCTAAATATTGAATATTGGCCAACTTTGAAAAGGGGTTATTCCGCCTTGGTGCCTTGGCGGGTGGTCTATGCTCTATGCTTACAGGGACCGGGGAGGCCTTACTGGAGCGGATTATTTTCGAGAGGAGTCTAGCCCTATAAGAATGCCTATAAAAAGAATCCAAAATGTTTCTTCCTTACCTTACCCATCAGATTCTGCGTCCAATCAGACCATATCCCACCCGAAACAAATACCCGCGCCACTCCGCATCAGATAAAGGGGCACCTCCATCCAAAACGTCCCCATACCAACTCCTTCCTAATTTCAAGTCGCCATCAACGCTATTTTCTGTTTCGATTTTAACGCTGACAAGATAATGCGATTTATTCCACCAATCTAATTTGGATGAAGAACTCTATCTGGATCCCCAGATATGGGGTTTTATGTTGAACCTTATTTAGTAGGCTTGGCCCGGAATAGTATATTTGATGAAAGTTTCCTTAGGACCTGTGTTTCTCTCTTGTTTTTCGTTCTTGCTCTTTCCAACCCGTACTATACAATCGCTGGCCGTGTGTATACTGGTATTATTTCCCAATCTTCACATTCTTTTCAACAGTAATTATGTTATCAACACTCGTTTTGCCTCTCCTTGCCTGTGGAGCTTATGCTCAGTTAGATACGCTTGCAAAAGCTGCAGTAAGGGTTCTCTATTCTTATTGATTGCGATGATTCTAACATCATGATTGAAAGGGTTTGAAATATTTTGGTACCGCGACAGACAATGGGGAATTGACCGATACGACTTATCTCGCTGTTCTTTCAAATACTTCTGAATGGGGACAAATCACACCCGGAAACACACAGAAGGTTAGCCAATTCCGGAAACCCAGTTGGGCAAGACGCATACTAATGCTATTTTTGATAGTGGGACACAACGGAGCCAACTCAAAACACATTTTCCTTCACTAAAGGAGATGTCGTTACAGCTCTTGCGGCAACCAATGGACAACTCCTTCGATGGTATACTCCTTTGCCCTTTCTAACATGACAATCCTAACAGTTACTCTCAGCCATACTCTAGTCTGGCATAGTCAACTTCCATCATGGGGTAAGCCGACCTCGTTGCCTCCATCCCCCACTCAACTAACCTCCTGCGCTAGTATCCTCAGGAACTTGGACCAATGCAACTCTTCAGGCTGTAATGGTCAACCATATCACAACCGAAGTCACCCACTACAAAGGGCAATGCTACGCCTGGGATGTTGTAAATGAGGCCCTCACAGACTCCGCCACGTTCCGAACTTCGGTCTTCTACAACGCAATGGGAGAAGACTTTATCAGAATCGCATTCGAGACCGCCGCCGCTGCCGACCCAGATGTCAAACTCTATTACAACGATTATAACATCGAAACCGCTGGAGCTAAATCTACTGCTGCTCTAAGCATCGTAAAGAAAGTCCAAGCGAGTGGTGCGAAGATTGATGGAGTTGGATTCCAAGGCCATTTCATTGTGGGCTCAAGCCCTACTAGAGCAGCTTTGACTACTAATTTGGAAGCATATACGGCCTTGGGATTGGAGGTTGCTATCACGGAGTTGGACGTTAGAATGACATTGCCTAGTACAGATGCTAAGTTGACACAGCAGAGCACTGATTATTCAAATGCTGTGGGAGCTTGTGTTGATGTTGATGGGTGTGTTGGGGTTACGGTTTGGGATTTTGATGACAAGGTATTTTGAAATTCATTCTCCTACGAAGCCTCCCTCTAAAAGTCATCAACTAACGAGAGAGTAGTATTCATGGGTTCCATCAACTTTCTCGGGTTCAGGAGCAGCCTGTCTCTTCGACTCAGACCTAGCGCGCAAACCAGCTTACTACGGAATCGCCTCGGTCCTCGCAGCTGCCGCCACAGGATCTTCCTCCACACCTTCTGCATCCCCAGTTATTTCTGTTACGACAAAGGCCTCGGTCTCTACCGCCGAAATACAAACACCAACTACCACCGCAACAGCAAGTGGAATGACAACTTCCTACACGAAAGCCACCTCATTTACAACCAAAATTGCTGCCACAGTTGTTGAATCATCAAAGGCTTCATCACTCCAAACTAGTATAGCCCTAGAAACAACTAGAGCTGCAAACACCTCGAAAATTCCTTTGGCATCTACAAAAACTAGTTTGGCTGCAATTTCAACTCCAACACCCTCTACAGATGGCGAGGGCGAGGGAGATGATGAATGCGAAGCTTAGAAGATTGGCCAAATTCTTGACTTGGTCAATAGGATGAGGGTAAAAAGGAAAAACGTGTTCGTGTACTATATTTTTCTCCCAAAGAGAGGAGCTAGACTTCGTTGTAGATATTTAGAGAGCGGAAGCCTTCGCTCAGAAAAAATAGATATTGTGGAGTTTCTAAAAAAAGAAACACCTCGCCTTTTATTTCCACTCCTCTCCTGCTCGAGATGCAATGCCAATAAAATCCTTGTCTGCCTCAGTAGGTGGCACGAACGAGGGTGGGGCTTTGCGCTTGGGGATTTCAGCCAACGACCTAACTGGCAACGTAACAGATATTTGAGGGATATGCTCCGTGTCTTTCTCTCAAACGGAGCATGCTGTCTCAATATTTGTTTAATTAATCAATTTTCCCTATTTCTTCAGTGTCTTAACGTATTCTACTGGTGACTATTAAAAATATAACAAGGCCTTTTCGAGGCTCAAACTTATTATGTCGCGGGGGGGGATTGTATATGTTAGAGAAGGATAGCAAGAGCGGGGTTCTACAGCTAGTGTCTATTGGCCTTTTTCACAACGACGGCACCGCAGTTTCCTCGAAAACACTAATTGTCATTCGTATCCAAGACGAGACTTTCAGCCCTCAGCAACAACTTCAATTCTTGGCGTTATTTTGATGCTCTCTTACGAATCATGGAAGACGCTCAAGCATGGGCTAGCAATCCCCATATTCCTAAATCCGAACCACACCCAAGAAACATTTTTTACTACCCAATATCACCTCAACATCCCAGGGAAGCTTCGAGTAGATGTATTTATAGATTCTTACCCAACTTGCAGGTGCTTCGGGTCCTCGTTACATCCTTGGCCTCTGTTCAATTCTCCTTCAAGATTTCGTTCCGGAAAAATTCTCAGAGGCCTGTAATGGCGTTTGTCGGCCAATAACTGCGTGATGGGAGACCCCAAGATTGGCACTGGAAGTACAGGATCTCTCAAGCCCACAAGTCGGAACGTCGGACCATGCTCTGGAAGCGGGTCTATCTCTTCGGGATATTCTGAAAAAGCTCCGAGATCTACTCTAAACGAGGATCAAGATCGTTCGTGCTTATACAGACGTCTTCGAGGACAATCGGTTCCGTAGCTCACCTATGATGGGATTCGTTTTTCTACTAGGTAGCGATTCTGTTATGACTCCACTGCTTGATCATTGCTTCGAAAATCTTGGAGAGTTTGGGCCCGCAAGCGGCAATGGGGACGATGGCGCTTGGAACCCCGTGTTTGCCGCGGATCCAAGCCGGAAGGGGTCAGTCCCAAATTCTTTAAATAGGATTCAATATTCTTCTTCACTATTTGGAGTTTTGGATTGCTCATAGGAACCACCGAAGCCGATTGGACTTTGTACCTCAACAGAAAGATCCAAATCTGCAACAACGGAAGGAGACTCGAGGGATAAAACAGTTGACTCCATATACCACCAATGCCAAGAGCGATATTCATAGTACGCGACATGCACGACCGGAAATTCTAGGTTTAATTGCGGGGTGGATGGAATCACGGAAAGGTACATCGCTAGTGGAGCTGAGAGACAAGGCTCAGAAGGAGGGGGAAGTCTCTACATTGTATATAATGTAGCAGTTGGAAAGAGAGTCTAACCCTCGGGACCTTTAGTCCCAACGCCTCATACTCCGCTGCCAGAATGTTCCGTTCGTGGAGGGTCTATAAGGGGCTAGAGGGGGAAGTAAATGCACTGTCCCGCAAGAGTGTACCCAGGGGACCTGTCTTTAGGATTTCAGCCCTTGCATCAAGCATCGCTCCGAGAGCTTGGAAAACGTGTTCAATTTAGAGATGTCGGCTCCGATGAGTGCAATCACCACACGATGGGTTGATTCGCCTAATCAGCCTGCATGTCAAAAAACTGGCTAAACGGTATAAACGAGAATCTTGAACATCCAGATTCTTCATCAGACGGTATTCTATTTTAAGATTCAATTCTGGTTCAACCATTCGCCTGGTTATGCTTAATCGCTATGTTTCATTTGCGCTAGATTGTATTGCAGTAGTTTTCTGGTCAAATTACTAACCGATGTCAATGAGCCTACCCTGTTATCACCTTCCTGATCTTGGCATCTTTTTTCAGTCCGTGTTGTGATGATGGCGTCCGGAAGGTCGAACAGCTCGTCTTCTTTAGTTTCGAGGTTTCGTACAAGAAGAGGGGTTTGGACCAGAACTATTTTCTTAGGGCTTTAGGAATATTTCAATCTTCAGCTTTACACAGTTCATCTCAGACCTGAGATATAAAGTAAGCACATTAAGTCGATAACTACATTTTAACAAACTAATCATATTTGGTAGAGTCGCCATGCAGACCAAGCTACTCCTACTGCCTGCCCTTGCAGCAATATGCCATGGAGCAGCACTGCCACAAGTATTCATCAGCTCCGCTGCTCCCCCACCATTCTCAGTCCCAGTTATCTCTTTCCCATCTCGGTCTTTGAATTGGAACGATGGGACAACTCAGACAGCCACGATTCTTCCCCGTGAGCCTCAGGTCTTCGACACTGACAGCGTTACACGCACTGTCGATGTTAGCCCTACCCCACCACCTGTAGTCACTCCAAAGACGACTCATACCACAAAACTCGCCAGTACCTTAAGCGCCTCGGTTTTCACTCCTCCCGTGATAACGCCAGTTACGACGAGTGTTTTGACGACAGTTACCTGGGTTTCGACTGATGTTACGCTTCCAGTAATCACAGTCCCGAGCAACACTGTCGAACCTGGAAGTCCCTCGACAACTCTCGTGGTGCCTATCGACGGACGACAGATTTCCTTGACAATACTGCCCATCACACGAACAAACGATATCACTCCAACCGTTATTTCTATTCCCACGCCTACAAAGCCATCCACGACCAAAAAGCACACGACAACTAAGAAGCCTACCCCCAAGCCAACCACTAAGAAGCCCTTGCCTCGTGTGGTACCAATTTCTCTCTCCCTCACGGCCTCCCGAACAGACAACGAACTACCAACGGTAACGCTCAGCTCAACAGCTGCCCCACCAAGTTCAACAGGTCTCTCATCAACCTCAACATACACGGTTCCACCACCACCACCAGTCACATTCACAACAAAAACCATAACGTCCAGCCCCATTCCCACTTCCTCTTCTTCGTGCGGCATAATTACCCAGACCGTTATCTCAACCGTCACCGTCACCGCTTATCCCGAACCGCTCACCGACACCAATGTATGGACAGTGACCGCCACACTTCCAGTTCTGACTGTGCCCTTGAAGGAAAGAAGACAGGTTTTAGGCCTTCCAACTAGGAGCTTCACTTTCGATGGATCTTTGCCACCAGTATCCACTCACACTGCCAAGCCGACTACAAAGAAGGTCTAAAGGATGGGAAAGGGACGAGATGAAATTGTGGATTTCATTATCAAGAGTACTTTGAAGCCTTGAGAGTTATCTGCTTTTAAGTAGAGGGGAAGGGGATGGCAAGAGGAGGGGAAGTAGATTGTTTTTTCAATTCTTGAAATTATTTCATATTGTACGTAAATTGAAAAAAGACTGATTCACTTCAATCATCCTTAGCGGAGTATTTGTCCTTCGAAATGTGGCAACTTTGGTATAAATATCCCTTAAATTATTAGAAGATTTTACTATATAACCTTTAGGTAGAACTGATACAATAGTTATCAATCAGGACAGTCAACTCCTGAGTCCGATAGATAGTTCTTTTTTAGCAGGTTCCTCACACATGGTTAGCAAACTATAATCTATCATTTAGTGAAGCGTACCAATTGCTTAGTTCCTAGTCTTCTATCAAATAAATTCACCGAAACTTTCGTTGCCGACCCCATTTTTGTTGCCAAATCCAATATTGCCACCGAACACCTCATTCCGATTTGGTCCCTCAAATTTCAAACTCCCATTACCAGCTCCCTGCGCGCCTCTGTTATTCTAGTTGCTCTTTCCCTCTACGTAATCGGATCAGGACCCCACAGCTTCTATTTTTCTTGATCTCCTCCCTTCCTTTTGGCTCCTTAACCTGTCGGATCGCAGAACGCTGCTCGACCGACAATGGGGATATCCTGAATTAGAAGACCGAAATCGATTTAATAGTTGCGCAGGAACTGGGCACCTTTCGCGGGATGAGATAAAAGAGAGAATAGGGCCACCCTGCCAGAGGCTGGACTGAACACGGTCTATAAGAGGGGCACAAACCAACACATTGTTCTGGCCGTTACGTTTCCTATCATTTTACCCATCAACGAGTCAAGGCGCCTCCGGTACGCTCGATTATATTATATATATTCTTGTAGAGTTTAATTATCCTTTGATTTACTTAACCCCATAATTTTTTTTTAATAATTATTTTCCCACTTGTAATCTGGGATACTCTGAAACGTTAAACTTTGAAAATATTAGATAAGAACTATTACAAAGTATACGCACAATTTTATTACTATTAGTATTCTTATTGTTGTTAAACGTTGGCGGAAGATTCTTCCTGCAAGCCCTAAGCAAACTCTCAAAGACACTTGCCGTGACTTTAAACACGTTTTGGCCTAGCTACGTTCCTACAACAGTTAATGGGACATGCAATGTCCCAAATACTTGAGAATAGAAGGGATAATCACGACTTTAAATGTCCTAAAATTTGTATGCGAAAACCGGCCACATATTTCTCTCCCGAAGAGTTTGTTCCTTATTCTAGGTGTTTGATGGAAGTGGCTCGGAGGTATACTTTTTGTCGAGCAGTTATTACTTATTAGGATAGCAAAACGTTTACGACTTAATTCTGGATATATAGAGGATGAGTCCAGTAAGAAATATGGATATGTCCATACAAACACTTAGGAATATTCAGTGAAAGTGAGCGGAGCTAAGAGGAATGTCCTAGTCCTAATGCTTAGGCCTTCATTATCACCTCTGAGTGTTTCACCACCCTCAATATTCGCAGTTGTTTTCATTGTTATTAATACTCCGGCTGTACTCACGTTGTGTGGTGGTTGACATCAAGAATTTAGCCAAGGGTGGCCCCACCCCCAAAAAAAATTCACTCCACAAACCACCTGCTCACAAATTCTGGTTAATAACATCAGAAAAGCCTCTTCTTCCCATCGAAAAAGAAGATAATCGGCCTTCTGGCCCAATGGCAAGGCGCTTGACTACGACATTAGCCCTTCGGGGGGATTAGCTGAATCAAGAGATTGCAGGTTCGACCCCTGCGTAGGTCAATCGAATATCTTTTTTGATGATTTTTTTAACTTTAGTGGCATTGAGCATATATAAAACTTGAAATTCAGCGAACATTTGTTTCTCTTTGCGTATCTGTTGAGAAAAATTCGTTCGGTAGAAACTTTATTTTAGATCAGTGGGGTGAGGTGTAAAGCTTCCTTTGGCCGAGGTTTGACCGAACCAAGCACCCTTCGGGACAAGTTGCTGGATAGGAGGGAGGAAATTTTTTACTTCTTCCTTTTGAACTCTCTTCGTGATATTTGTTGCTAACAATAAGAGGATTATTTCTACCTGTGGCGCTGGTGTTGTGGTAGCAAAAAGCTGTAGAACTTGCCTCATGTTTGTGTAGAATATTTGTGGGGATGAGCTACTAGGTTGGTAGTACACTTTACTGATGTAGGACAAATAGTTGTCATTTGAGTAACAAAGCTTTAAACTTTTGTTATTCATGCTTCTTCTGGTCGGGTACCTGGCTATTTCTCTAGTTGCGAATTTGTGTTCTTTCAAGTTTGGTTCTTTGCGAAATGGAATCATCAAGTAATTGAGGGGAGAGTTGACGAACAAATTTGCGCATTAAGGAATACTTACCTCTGTCAGTCCCAGTAACTCTACCCTGAGAAAAAGAGGAGGTTATTGATGGAATTATCTAGTACTTAGGTTGACTTTCATACAAAGACAGCAAGTCAGTCACTAGACGATATTATAGCACCTAAACAAGCTGATCGCAGATAAAACTGTTATACTTAATTGGCAGGAATATCCCTAGTTGTATTACGATCCTTATTGATCCTTGAGTGCTGCTCCTACTTTTCCTCGAACCTAACTTCTAGCCTATTTTTCCTAAGGAAAGTAACCGAGAAATCTTATACCACAAAACTCTGCTGAAGATATAATTTATCATCCTTTTTCAGATAGGAGAATATGAATTGATAACTATAGAGTCTACAGCCGGAGCTAGCCCTCCGGTGGGTAGGAAAGTTCTTGTTGCTAAGAAATAAATTACCAGAGCCAACAGCCACTTCATCCTTTGATCATAAGAGACAAATAGATTACACAAGCAATTAGTGATATGCCTATACAACATATATCACATAAAAGGTAAAATCCTGAGCCTCTGATTTTCCTCCTCCCTTCCTAGGTGGGTACCCTTGCTTCCCTTACCATTCCTTCCCGAAACAGAGAACAATCCCAAACCGTTGAGGGTCCGAACAATAAGGGTGAAACTTTTTGTATGGTATTAGTGGATAGTCCAGAAATATCTTTATATTCATAACTTCATTTGTAGGTGGAGGAGACCCGCGAGTTTATCCAGGAAAAGTGGTTGGTACCTACACAGCCTTAGGCGTCTTCAGCTATTGGCTGAGAAAGTTAAAAACCCTGTGTACTAGCCACAATAAAAAAGTCTTTTTTAATCTATTAGTATAGTTCCTTCTACGTATGTTCAGCATCATATCAATTCGGGGGACTTAATCTTCAGCAGCTGCCAATCACGTGGCCAGATATCGACCTCCCCTATTTCTTCATTCCTACTCCTGTTGTTCTTAGAGGTCTCAAACACTTCTAACTTTCAATTTCAGAGTCTCGTCATATAAATACCCCTTGTATAGCTGGCATAGACTTTGTGAAGGCGTGATGAAAAAGAAGGATGTGTTTGTCAGAAACACCAATTTATCCGGATAGGCTAAATTCATATCTCTGTATGTACCTTGCCTTTGCAACACCCCGCCACGTAACTTCCAGACAAATATCCAATTCACCTGTCACCACAAAAAAAGTCAAAAACAAGACGGATTAATGGATGAGGATATGCACAGGGTACCCGACGTTGTCGGGAATCCTTCTCAACCTGGGAGGGCGTCCGTGGCTCCCGCTTCGGCGTCTGCGACTTTCGGTGATAAGATATCAACGGCTGAAGCAAAAGGGGCTGTGGGAAACGTATCAAAAGAAGAGAAACATCAGAAGGAACTACAGACTGCTCTTTGGGCTATCGCAAATGATGCAACGCATGTACAGAATAAAAAAGATAATGCCAAGGAGCAAGTAGTTGCCCTCAGCGGAACTTCACCGTCGTCACTTGGTCGGGTTACACCACCTGAGCCTGCTAATTACGAAGGGGTGGTAGTGAATGAAAATGATGAGGAAAATCTTGATAGTCTTGGAAGACCATCGTTAGATGTAGGGACCCTCTTTTCACTTGCCGTCTATTGCTTACACATCAAGGTTGATTCAAATGAAACGGATTCTGCATTAGGGGATATGACTCCAATGTGGGTACTTGTTCGGCTTATAATGTCGGTCCAGCGAATTAACCCACTCGTCACCAGGTCTTCTACAATGTCAATCAATTCTGAGTTGTACAACCATGTTGAAGAAAATGGCCGTACTTACCATAGATATAAGCAAGGGAGTAAGTAATGCTGCAACGGCAGAAATTAATGCATCGTGTTGTGCTAACCTGGGGCAGAGTATGCGCTTCCAAATGACGAAGTGGGTCCTGTTTATGTGGTACTCCAGCATCGTAAGACTGTATGCTGACCAGACTTTTCACGAAGGCCGAGCGAAATAGGTTAGGTAGGCACTCTTTTCACTCGGCTCACATAGCAATCGATCTAACATAGCCAGATATCCAACATCACTTGATGGTACTTGCCCTGCACGGAGACCTTCACCTCGCTCCTCTAAAATCAGATGTCAATAATGTTCTTGATATTGCAACTGGAACAGGGATATGGGCTGTTGAGTTTGGTATGGTTCCCTGCTTCTTTGACACTTGCAATGCTGCTCTAACGTTCTCTAAGCTGTGAAGTATCCTTCGTCAAACGTGCTGGGCACGGATCTTAGCCCAATCCAGCCTGTCTTGTAAGAACCTCAAGATGAGTCGTGACTATTGAAACTAATGTATACTATAAGCGTCCCACCAAACTGCCGTTTTGAGATAGACGATGCAGAAGATGAGTGGAATTATCGACAGAAGTTTGATTATATCCATGGCCGGCTATTACTTTCCTGCTTCAACAACGACTTTCCCGCCATAATACAAAGGGCGTATGATGCGCTGAATCCAGGCGCTTGGCTTGAGCTCCAAGATATGCTACCACCAATGTGTTTTGATGATACCTGGGAGGGAACTGAATTCAAGAACTGGGTAGAATTAACCATTAAGGGGGCCAAGGCATTGGGAATGGATTGGTACAAGGTGAGAAATTACAAGAGATGGGTTGAAGAGGCTGGCTTTGAGGAGGTAACAGAATTCAAATCTGCGGCTCCGATGAATACTTGGCCACGGGGAAAGCATTATAAGCTACTTGGAGCTTGGATGAATCAGGTAAGCCACCCATACGACCAAACTGGACCTGGAAGTCCTGATAATGAGTGCTAATGGAATAGGATATGATGGAAGGGTTGCATGCTATAAGCGTTGCCTGTTTAACCCGAGGATTGGGAATGACTGCCCAAGAGGTTGAGGTTTTGTTGATTGGAACAAGAAGGGATCTGTGTAACCGCAATATCCATTGTTTTGCGCCAATGTAAGTTCCAAGTCTCCATAATTTACCGGAGCGTATGCTAATAATTTATAGACGAGTGATATATGGTAGAAAACCTGGTGGCGGTGATTTTTGAATATTTGAAGTCGGAGATAAGTGATTATGACTTGGATAAGTATGAAGCCTACAGCATTCATATGTACATATTTTTAGATTCACGACTCAAAATTATTTCTCTTAGCCACTTTCGAGATCGAAAACTGACCTGGAGGATGACAACCCATGCTCCTCTATGGCAAGGTGCCTGACAATGGTAAATCCCTTGATGATCTTCCAAGAAACAACTTCTTAGGGTACCTTGTTACGAGCCAATTCTGTGACACCACGTCCCAATTGGAGACATCTCTCCTTGTAACCTCGAATTTTACCTTCGCGGTCTGTCCCGCTTTAATCTCAACGTCTGTGAAACCTCTTAATACTTTCACAGGCTCATCTGGACCTCCAAGAGATATGTACTGTCATAAATCAGTGCTGTGAGAAGGATGTGGATAGTCTCGGCAGGGAATATTTCATACCAATTGAGGGATCTCAATACCATCTATCTTGCCTGTATTTTTGATCCAAAATTCAACCTCATACATAATATCATATAAACCCTTGTTCCCACCAGGGCTTCCTCCTGCTGGATTGATCGTCTGTGGACTTCCATCCAAAGCCCCGTCTGGCAAATTGTCGATCACTGGCTCGGTTCCCAACGAACTTGCGTTGATATAAGAATAAATATACCATGGAATCCGTTCGAAATTCTGAGTGTACAAATTTGCTTCCAACGTCATGTTGATTGTTCCATATGTTTTCGCAGCCTTTGTCATGCCAGTCGCAGGAACGTAAGGTCCTAGATTACACTTGGTAATTTTTAAGCCCCCATACTCAAAAGTCGTATAGCTCAATCCAAGACCAAACTCGTATGAAGGCTCAATATTATTCTTATCAAAATATCGATAATCGATCAAAACACCTTCACTGAAATTTTGCTGGGGAGGATCTTCGGTTGCATCATACATGATATCAACTCCCCAATCCTCTCTTTTCTTGCCCCAAGTGAAAACACTTTTACCGGATGGATTGACTTTTCCGTATAAGATATCAGTAATTGCATTGCCGGATTCCTGTCCCGAGAGGCCAGCCCAAACAATTGCTGTAACATTTGGATTGTTCTTGATATCTTCGAGAAGTACAGGACCAACAGTGTGGAGGATGACGATTGTGTTAGGATTTTGTGAAGCTGCGGCTTTGATGAGGGCATCGCCATTTTGCCAGAGGGTGAGATTCTTTCTATCTCCAACGTTGCCATCAACATCGATATAGTACTCTCCTGCATCGGCGTTGACAAAGACAAGTGCCACTCCGCCCTGAGCGGCTGCTGATGCTCTAGCTACAGCGTCAAGGTCGTAATTATTGCTGATATTCGAGAGCCGAGTTTTATCTGCCAAGGCTTGTTGTCGAAGGGCTGTAACAGGACTTATTAGATATGGATAATTAACAGAACCGCTTCCCCAGCCTTGAGCCAAAGTACCAACATCGCCACCTCGGTCATCGAACGCGTTGGGTCCGGCAGGGTTATCATGAGCATCCTCTCCGATGACGGCAATGCTTGCGAATTTCTTAGGATCGAGCGGGAGTGCGCCATTCACGTTCTTCAGTAAGATGGTAGATTTCGCCGCCATTTCTCTGATCAGTTGTGCATGATTTGCTTGCACATTGACATGGAAGTTAACCTGCTGCCAGCTCTGGTTGGTGATGGGATAGAGAGCTCCATAAGTATTCCAAGTCCAGGCGTCGAAGTTGATGGGGATTGCGGAAGTATCCCGACCAACTTTATACCATGCTGCCATAATTCTGATTGCCATGTCGTCGATTCTCCACTTTGGCATTGTCCCATTGAGGACAGCAGCTGTCAGATTACTGCCGAAGAAGGATGTTCCGTCACCAAAGACAATATCAGATGTTGCTGAGCCGTAACCGATATCTCCTGGCATAGTCACTGCATAGTTTAGTGAAGGTTCGATTACACTCTAAATGTACTCACTGTCCAACCCTGCCAGAGAGCTTGCTACTCCGCTATGCTATCCTCCCCAATCACTCAGCACTACAGCAAAATAAGCGGAAAGTATTGTATGATATCCGTTTGTGGCTCACCAAATCCCTGAAAGTCGAGTTCACTTTTCAGCAAGTGATTAATGATGTAGCTGTTTTGACATGCATAACTGTTGTTGACTTGCTGATATGAGCACATTACAGATCCAACTCCCGCGCGAACAGCATCCGCGAATGGCCAAAGATAAAGTTCATGTATAGTTTTATCATCCACATTTGAGGAGCTTCCCCATTTCGTAAGTCCCGGGTTTCGAAGGTGTTCTTGCTCGTTGGCGATATAATGCTTCGCACAGGCAATTACCCCAGCACTTTGGATACCTTCAATCGTTTCCGCCATTCCAACTCCTGTAAGGTAAGGATCTGGGCTAAATCCTTCCCAATTTCTTCCACCTTCTGGAATCCGACCAAGGGGCCCTGCTACAGGTCCGAGTTGGATATCAACACCTTTGCCACGATGCTCTTCGCCCATGGCTTTTCCACGGGCTCGTATTAGATTTCGGTTCCAGGTTGCAGCAGCATTCGTTCCAGAAGGGAATGCCGAGGCAAGATCAGCTACAATTTGTAAGAATTTGAATCAACGAGTTTCACATGGAAGACAAACCTAGACGAACCCCGAGAGGAGCATCCTGCAAGCATATCCCGCGAAATCCTAGTCTTGGAATCGAACCTGTCTCTCCGACGCACTGGCGCTGGTTCCATCCGACTCCAGTAGTAAGGTTGACTTTCTCAAGAAGAGTAAGGCCCGAAACGAAAGCTTGTGCCTTAGCAAATGCCGCATCCCACCCACCTCCACCGCGCATCCATGGTGACGGATAACTTGGAGGAGAATATGCAAGCTGAGCCTTAGTACCCGTTTGTCAGGCACTTATTAAAAAGAAGAAAGCCAGAGACCACAACATCGTAACAGTGCAATATCTCTGAACTCATGAGTTAGAGGAAATGATCCTAAAACATCATTGATTGAGAAGGGAACCTCATATTTATATGCCCATACCATATGCACCACATAATAACCAGAAGATTTGGTTTACATCCACGACATGCGGGGATACCTGTACTTTCATTCTAGAACGCCACTAGTGGTCTGAGTTGAGGATGATCGAACTACCAACACGGCTATATCCCATATTGTAAATTCCACCAAGTTCGTGCTCCAGGACAAACTTTGGGTAGCACGAGAGTTCAGTTTGCTCGTGTGCTGAAGGAAGGAAAACAATTGGACAGAAAGCACATTGGAATTCAGGCTGTATATAAAACCGGGAACGAAGGCCCGTCTTATAAGGCGGAGGAACATTTGAACTTAAAGGCTTGCCCGATGGAACTGAAAGAAGATAGGTGGTTACGGAAGCGGACCTTTTCCTTGCGGAAAACGCTTGATGGTTGTTTTTGATTACGAGACCACCAAGGGTTGTCATGGGATGTTGTGCTATCAACTTGAATGCTCTCAAGGTAGGCGCATCACTCTTTTGCAACTTTCACAGAGTCAGATTTGAACTAGACTTAGCGAATAGTTTCGACGTACTATATCTAAGAGTCTGCGCCGAGCTCCTGGTATAAAAAGAGTTAGACCTTGGAAATGTCCGAAGTGCAGAACTTCAGGTAATATAAGTACATGGCACATGATAACACGTGACCAAGAATATCGATCCGAATGGCCTCTTTAGACAATAATTTCTAAAAGGAAAACCTTACAAGAAAGATTTATCGAGATGTTCGATAAATGCTATTGAGTTTCGTTGAGAACCTCTGTCAACTTAAGAACATGACAGCGTGCTTGGCATGTAGTCAGTACTCATCTTATACTAACCGAGTTCGAGGTTCAAAGTGAAAACTGGCATTTCACATTTAGAATTTATCAACCCTCTTAAAAAAGCAGAATCAATTGATACTTAAGCTCTTACTGCCAAGTATGTTGGCCTCCTACGTCGAAAGTCAATTTAAACTAATAATTGCCATTCCATCTTAACCAAATCTTATCTTCTTCGATATGTTTACAAAGGAGGCTTCGCTGAGGCCCTTGTGACCGCAGCTTCTACTCTTCCGGTAGTTAGCTAGATTCAGGCAACGGCTGTAGCTCTGGTTTCTCAGACTAGTGACGGACAGATTCAAGCGACTTCAGTTTCCACAGCACCAATTACATAAATTAGCGATGGGCATATCCAAGCTCCCACCGGAGCACTTATTTCTCAGAATTCTGGTGGACAGGTTCAAGCAAATGCGTCTGGGTCTGCAACATCATCTCCATTTGGAGCCTCCTCTTTTCCGCAAGAACTTGCGCCGAACTAAAGGAATAATTAATTATGTATTTATAACAATGTATTATAAATAAGAATTTATGTAAATCGCAATTATTCATTACGAAGCATATTGTTGAAATTGCTAATACAGACCTAATTCGATACAGGACAACCTTGGCCCTAAGATAAGTCTCGAAACACTTCTCTTATGTTCTCTCAAGATTCCGTTAATGACTCTCCTCTTGCCACTAATGATGGTATTACCATCAAGAAGATCCCAGTCGAAACAGAAAATTAATAATGAAAAACTTCTGAGTATAAAGTTCAGTTAGCAAAGGTGGTTGAAAGTGGTTGTATCTGGGCGGAGAAGTTCATAATAATATTATATGACCTGTCTATATCACCATTCCACAAAACTAAAAATTACAAAAGGGCAACCTAGAAGTATTTCGGATTCGCAATTTTGCTCAGAGCCCCTAATTCTACACTATCATTCACTACTATCATGCACATGCCTCAAACCTAGCCTGTCTACTTCTTCGATCAATATACTCCTCATCTCCCTCATCCAATTTCCCAAAGATTCTCAACGCCACCTTCAACTTCTTCTCCAATCCCTCCTGACTCAACGCAAGTTTTGCCACACCCTTATTGCTTTCCCCCCTCATCAACTCCGGAATATCCGAGATCTGACTCCCAAAATCTATTAAATGCCACTGATCTAGAATGCCCTCCTGTTCCAAAGTATGCAATGCCATAAGCCCATAAACTAAAACCTTCGACATAGGAATTCTCATCTCTTCCGCTCCCTCTTTTGTTTTCTCATCAAGTAACAACGGTGATGGATTCCTCATCGAAGGATCCCATTCCGAACCAAAAACAAGATATGAAAGACCTCTCAAAAGGGTTCTCCTCTCATCACTTGATTTCTGGAAAGAAGTTCCGAGCAAACAGGCCTTACAAATACATTCAAAACTCAAACGTTGGTGACGAATTTCTCGTGTCCAGACTTCAAATCCATTTTGATAACAAAATGTGATTTCTTCTCCGGATTTGATATCTTTGGTTGCGTATAAGTCTTGAATTGTCGCATTATTGCTCTTTTGATATTGTGAATTTGGGATACAGGAATGGTTGAACCGTGAGCTAAGAAGGTAAAGTCCCCACTTCACTTCTTCACCAGGTTTACTTATACTGAAGATGTTTTGGTCGAATGTAGCTTCTAAGTTGTCGAAGTCCCTATGGGAATTGTCGCGAAGACACAAGAATTGGTTTTTTTGTTTTAGTGGGAGTTTGTTGACGGCGGTTTGGATGGATGATTCAGTGATGTTTTCTTCGGGAAGAATAAAGAGTGACTTTTCCGTGAGGAGTTTCTCTCCTCGTTTGATATCTCTAGTTGCGAAAACTCCCCATCCTTTTCCTGGGGAGGACTTTAGTCTGAATGGTGAATTTTTGGGAATGTGGATTCCATGATAGGCTGAGAAATGTTAGTTGGATATACAGTAGAAAAATTAAAGAAACTTACGATGAATTTCAGCTCCTGCTGGCGGCATGGGAATTGCGGAAGGCATGTCTGCTATTAGTTTAGATGACGTTGTTGTTGGTCGATATAATTGACACAACAATCGGATGCAACCAACCTTTCAATGCCTGGGTGCTTACTTTGTAAACAATGAAACAAAGGTAATTTGTGAATGAAAACGACAGTGTTACTAGTAAGATTCACTACTAGATGAGTTTTCGTTATTATTAATAAGCTTAGTGTCATTTTCATTCTCTTTCAAGTAATACTTCTATAAGGATCGAGATCAAGTAGATAAAAATCTATTATTAGAAAGGATATTCGAGGGCAAACTAATTATCTTTATTACTATATTAGACATAGAACTATAACAAAGGTTCTTACCTACTATGTTCCTATCTTACGTGTCATTAAATACCTACCTTCGGCCTAGAGTTATACAGGAATTAGAGCTACAATAGCAAACCTTTCTTTTATAAGGTTCTAGATTATATAGACTATATATCTTAATAACCTAGTAATTATATTCACGATAATTCCTGCTTAGTCATTTCTTACTTATCCTTCCCCTTTACTGTTTCTTAAGCGAAGGATGGCAAGACTAGTGTTAGATCTTGACGACTCTTCCGCTCCATTGACTTTAATAAACAATCCAAAGTCCACTCATAGTCTCCAACGCTCTCAAAGCTCAACCACCAAATAAAATAATCAGGTTGTCATTCGATTTCAACTTGTAAGATATCTTTCACCTTAACCAGCCCCAAGATAAATTTATACACCCTCCCCCCATTCTCCCTAACCCAATCAAGCAATAAAACCTCGACCTTCCCTCCTTTTAGATGAATCTCAAATCTCAAAGCTCAAGCCAGAATCTCAAACCCGAACCTACATCTCACCATCCCCCTTCAACCCCTCCCTCCCACGATCAAACAACAAACCAAATCCGTATATATACCCTCTCTCCCCTCTCCGAATGGAAAAAAGAAGCTATTAGGAAGAAAGAAACTACTTTGGAGATAGTTGATAGTAACACTCTTGCCTGAGTCATGAAAATAGAATCGATCTCATAACCATATTGTAAATCTGAATATATCGCCACTTCCAATGCAAACCGTACAAAGGTGATCCCCAACAATACTTTCCCCAACAAAAAGAAAGTTAATTCTCGCTATAAACTCCCTTCTCACCACCGTACCCAATCCTATCAACTATCTCAACCCAACAACCTCAACCCTAGAATCTCAAAATATTCATTCTACATCCGTCGACACAAAATATAACCTTTCGAGAAAATGAATTTGACATTTCGCATCTGATCCAACTATCTTAAGCAAAAATAATTCTGTATTCGATTAACGAATTTACAGCAACCGGACTAGCATAGACCACGACAGCCGCTGATTTTCGATAAAGAAGAAATATTTGAAGGTATACCCACAAACGATAGACCAGTGACTACCTCTCTCTATTGTACCCGTGTAATTTTACCCAACAAGGAACGCACCTTTCCTAAATCTATAGATTCGTCGATTCGAAATAGAGAGTAGATTCTTAACACCATATATGTTGGTCCCTAAAGAATGGAGGCGGGTGGGTTTTTGTTTTAAAAAAAAGCCTTAAGATACTAAATAATAATAGATAGGGTATTCTCTATTTTAAATAAATTACACCAACCTTCCCACCAACCTCTCCCAAAAAAACAAGATCGAGTACTGTTTTCCCTCAATCCTTTCCTTTCCCCCCTCCAATTTTCCGAACCCACACCAGAAAAAGAAAAATAAAGAAAAGAAAAGAAAAAAACATTAAAAATAATATATATAAACACCAATTCCATGTCCATTCCATTCCAATTTCCTCATACACTCTACCCCAATTTTTAATCCCCACCCCCTCCCCCAACCCCAAAATTTTACTACCTACCAATACCAATACACTCCTCCCTCTTTTCCCATACCATCCACTAAATACTACAAAGGAAAATGAGTAAACAACAAAATAAAATAAGGTATCCTACCTTACACTTATACAAAACCCCTAATCCCCCTAATCCCTACACTTTTCTTCTCCTTTTTCGGATCCGGTACCGTCCCCTCTTTTTCCTTCCCCTTCCCCTTATCTTTCTCCTTTTTACCGATATTTTGTACACCGCCTACTGTTAAGTTAGTCTTTACTTTCAAAAGTAACATCGCGCCTCTACAAGATAGAGCAATAAGGAGGAGGATAGATAGAGGATTGATGAACTTACCACGACCATGAACCCTCACCTCACTAGCAGGCGTAATCTTCGGTTTCCCATGCACATCGATATTTGGAGTAGGAGAGCCCCCAAACGGATGTAAATAACTGAAATGATGCTGTTGACTACCCGCACTAGTAGGGGTTCTATCCGCCTCATTTATTCTCGCCATATTATCCCCTGGATGTCTCTGAGTATCAATCCTCGGTGGAGGAGGGCTTCCAATATAAGATGTACTAGAGACTGGGTGAAGAGGTTCCTGGGGCTCAGTCATCGAGAATGAGGATTCAGAGGTAGTTTGAGGACGAGAAGAGCGGGAGATTTGTGGACGAGGACTGGGAGATGGACTGTTTGAATGGAATTGTGATATGCCCCCAGCAAGAAGAGCATTGTCGTCTCCACCGTCGTCAAGTTGTTCTATATGTTCTTTTAATTCGAGGTATGCCGATTGAAGGGTCGTGTATCGTTTTAAGAGATGATGGTGGGCTTTTTGTATTTCCATTACACGGTGTCGTGATGCGTCTAATGCATTATCCAGGAATTGTTGACTCAAATTCGATCGTTGATCTGCTTGTTCCTCGCTATCCTGATCATTCGAACGGACAGCATATTGTTCTTGTTCCCATAATCGCTCCTGGGATTTCGCAAGTTCCTCCTCCCGGACACGAAGTTGCTGTTCTAATGCTCCTACTTGTGAGAGAGCATTTGCTTCTGCATCTCTAGCTCTTCGAGACTCAAGCTCCATAACTTCGTAGTGTCGAACGCGGGTACTCAAGGTCTCAACTTCTGTGCGGAGCCGTTCTAACTCATCCAAGCTGCCTTCAACATTGACCAATTTTTGCTTAGCACTTAACTCATTACGTTCACTGGATACGACAAGCTGCCTGAGTTTGGCAGCATTATCTGTGACAGATTCTAAGTCACACTCTAATTCCTCTCGTTCGTTGGTCCACTTCTTTTGCTCTTCTCGAAGAACACGTAATTTGGCACTTAGATCTGCTTCCCATTTTCGACTATGCGTCTTCGACTTTTCCGTTTCTTTCTTGATCTTGATCGTTAGATTCTTCGCATCCTCAAGCTTTAATTTGAGTTGCCGATTGGAATTGATAAGATTCTGAGTCTCTGCTTCTGCACGAGCTTCCCGGATCTGCTTCCTACGGAGGTGTCCAATATGTGACAGATGTTGATTTTTGAGATATCGCTCAAAGTTCAGATCGTTTCGTAATAGTTGAATCTCACGTTGAAGGTAGGCTACCTTCAAGGATTGATCATATGTGGCTGGACGAAGAGATGGAGGCCGAGGAATTGTGTCTCGACTGAGTGATGTTAGGTATGAATCGGCATGAATAGTATCTTGATCGTTCGAAAGTGCCAAGGATGCTACCGAATCATTTGTCAAGGATTGATGTATACTACTCTTGATAGACCGTTGAGAGCCCAAGACATCAGCTAATCGGTGATTTATTGCTGGGGACAGCACCAGAG
This sequence comes from Neobulgaria alba, assembly GCA_003988965.1. Classification (NCBI taxonomy): domain Eukaryota; kingdom Fungi; phylum Ascomycota; class Leotiomycetes; order Helotiales; family Gelatinodiscaceae; genus Neobulgaria; species Neobulgaria alba. Next base: position 33,602 of record QYAM01000108.1, on the reverse strand, counting down.
GAGGTAATGTGGGACTATCACTCCGATCCAAAAGTTGCACAGGTGGTGAGCCAGTGATTGAAGGCATTGATTGGCTTGTTTGTGAAGTTTTCCGTTGAAGGTCAGACGTCCTTTCAAGATCTGGAGAGGCTACCATTGTTGATTGAGTATTCCTCCAACTGGTATGTCGCGATTGAAATGGTGTTGCTATTTCTTGATCCAAGTTTTGGTCCGTAACATCATAATCTATGTCAGTCCTTTTTGATGGCCCACGAGATCTAGCAGCGATCCCTTGGCCGTCATCGCTCGGGACATATAAAGCCATACATTCGGTCACCACATCGGCAGCCTCTAGCTTTCTCCATCGGTCATTGTCGGTAGTCTCCGTTTCGAGTGTCAGCATAAAGAAATTTGGATGTAAAAGATGGACCTGTCTAAAAGGTTCCGATCTCTGTCTAATTTCGGTCGGCTCGATATCTAAGTCATCTGCTCCTGGAAAATTTGCATGTCGAAGATATCGTTGTGGCTTTCGGATATAGCTCATAAAGTTTAGTGGATAGAGGCCATATAAGAAAGTATAATAATGCAAAAGCTCGGGAACTGTCTCGTCTTCAGACTCCAAAAGGTATGATAGTTTTTCCCACTTCCCCTCAGGTATTGGTGCAGTCTTCTCTTTCTCTCCTTCTGCCTTTGGCTGCTTTTCAATCTCTTTTCGCTCGCGATCCCAAAATAACATTCGACTATAAATATTGAAGAGGGCGGGCAGATGTTGTGATGCCGCGCTTGGGATATGTGGGAGAAACATTATCAACGCCGTCATACCTAGTGAAATCGACCTGGTAGATGTATCGGTTTGAAGACATTTCAACAGATTCTCGAAGAGAGGGGTTTGGAGTAGTTGATGTAGATGAGGTGGTTGGTGCCGGAAAAATTCGCAGAGTAGAGAAAGAGCCGGAATCCTCGTGTCTTTCTTCACAACGAATTCGTTCAGAACAGACAGAAAGTTCTGGGCCATGTTAGCAACTGCAATGCAATTTCATTGGATATTCAAGCACCTTGGGTCTTCTCTTGCCAAATGCAAACAAAATCGTGCGCAATTGCTTTTCTACGAATTTTGCATGATCATCCAGCTCTTCATTTGCGATTTTTATCTGGGCAAGCCATATCGCCAGCAGATTCTCTGCTACAGCTTCACTTGTGATCTGGGCATCACTCTTCTCATTGTCCTCTTCATCGTTCTCATACACTAGTATCTCTAGCAAAGTACCCTTACAGGCAATCGCCAGTCCCTTTTCGACCCCCAGGTTTGCCATCACTGGGCCCGATAATTTGTCCCACCATTGTAGTCTTCTCTTCGACCCCCGCAAGGGTTTGGTCAAAGCTCGGAGTATCTCTAGGAATGGCGCAAGACGAGCAGGATGGTCAATTATGAAGGTTTGGTATATGGAGAGCAATTCCTCGTGGAGGCGCTGGGAGGAGGCGTCGTCGTATTCTGCGTGCTTCTCGAGATAGGCCGTAATTACTTGAAGGAGATCATTAGGGAGGGGTTGGGCGAGGCTGGGAATGGATGCGCCAACTGCCCTGCTCAGTTCTTTTAACGATCTACAGGCTGTCAGCACGGTAGAACACTGTGGGAACACGAATATGGGCGTACCCTGAAGACATCTCGAGCAGACGGTTGGCAGTCTGGGATGCAGCTTGGGGATTGGCTTTGCGTGGAGCAAGAAGGTTGCGCTTCGACGGTGGTCAGACCTAGGAGTCAGAGCCGCCGATTTTTCAATTTCATCCTGACTTGCGACAGCGAACGCCGTGTTTAGAGCTTCAGGACGAGCGATTCAAGAGGAGAGGTGAGGAGACTGGACGATTGAGGTTGGAAAAGTTCGAGGCCAAGTGACCAGTCCAGTAGTCCATCTGGAGAAGCTTCTGCCGCCTGCAAGCGAACTGATAAGGATTGGCCTTCTTATCGCCGACGGCACTCCTCGCCAGAGACCCTGAAGTCAACAGCGCCTTCCGCCAACATCAACAATCACTCTACCAAGTAGCTATGTGTCCAGGTCGGCACGGTAGGTCTTTATCTTCTTCTTCCGTCTCCCCCCGTCACATTAGAAGTATCCAATGTGCACGCCATCGATACCCCCTTTCCTCGCCAACCTCGCAATCCTATTATTTCTCCTCTCTATATTGATCACTTGCTTCTTCTCTTCCCTCTGGAACTGAACATGGCTTTCTTTCATACAAACTCCGATGGCTGCTTCCTTCCTTTGAGAGGCAAAACTGCCATTGTCAGCGGAGGAACCCGTGGAATTGGAGCAGAAATCGCCCTGGAGCTCGCAAAGCGCGGCGCCAATGTATGCATTCGTCCTGACCAAGCCTCTACCTCCGGAGTGAAAATTGACCATTAGATAGGTAGCAATCATCTCTTCCCACGAGAACTCTTCCCACGTCCACCACATCCTTCACCTCATCAAGTCCCTCCCTCATACACCACGAGTGTATGCATGTTTTGGTGACCTGCGAAAAGCCCCAGAACCTAGGATACTCATGAACAAAATCGAAGGATGGATGAAGACTGAATTGCGACTTGCACGTGTGGACATCTTGGTCAACAATGCAGGAGTCAATCCGGCAGAACTTGCTGCTCGCAGAGCTCTTGGGAATATGAGTGTTGACGACTACAATTACGTGTACAATCTCAATGTGAGAGGAACCATCTTGATGACACAGGAAGCGTTACACCTTCTTCCACCAAATGCTCGGATCATCAATATCTCTTCCGTAGGCGCCAGACTCGGTCTTAAAGATATGGGTCTATTCTGTTCTTCGAAAGCAGCAGTCGAAAGTCTCACTAGGTGTTGGGCACAAGAACTCGGATACAATGGCACGACAGTCAATGCTGTTAGTCCTGGATTTCTTGAAGGGGACACCGTGAATCATGTCTCCAGCCAACTCACAGCAGTCCAGAAAGCAGGCACTCCTTTGCAGAATCGGATTGGTACCAATGAGGAGGTTACAAAGGTTGTTGCATGGTTAGCTGGTGAAGAAAGTAAATGGATTACAGGACAGACAATCAGTGCGAGTGGTGGTTGGGCTATGCTCTAATCATGGTATTCAAGTCTTTAGCCTGCTCGGTTTGGTTAATAGCATACCTCTTCTGCGTAATAAACAGTGCTATTGGTAGAAATTGAAAGTAAATGCTCAATGTTCACGTAAAGCATCCACCAAGTAGTGTATCACGTGACATCGCAAATATCTCTTTTTCCTGGGGTTTATTCCTGCTTAGAATAGCTGATGGCAAAGAAATCCATTTCCCAGAGAACCCGATAGAACGGCCTCAATTCTTGGCCTTTTAAGATTTAGTATCAGGTGATATATACTATAAAAATGAATGTAAGGCAATCGTCGAAAATAAAGTAAAGATGAAATAATAAACTCTTGACTTCCAAAGATTGTTCCAGGATTGCACTAGTGCCTCTAAATAGCTTATAATATCGATAGAATTAAAGTTGGCTCTCTTATAATTGCCGAAAGAGGCTCTCTACTTTCATCAATGTGTTAAGGTAATACAGCCAGGAATTTCTCGACGGAATGGTACAATTTGTGGGAAATTTAACTATATCTAAGTAAAGAAATCTTTAGGCTTTCAAAATTGAATAAATCAAAATTTATTTTAGGGAAGGAAATGAAATCTTAGGATGAAAGAATTGGATCCTCTGATTGTAAATGGAAAGATAAACTTCTTGAAACTGTAGCTGGTGTTGAATCAAAAGGTTTTGTGTCTCCAATTGTGAGGTTTGTTGATGAAGAGATTTTGCTTTGGTGGTGTAGTGTTGGGGAGTATTGGTAGGGGAAGGTATTTGACTGAAGGAAGAATGAGGTTCAAGAATGAGGAGAAGTCAACTTGTATTATCTGGTCTACTATATCGGAGAAATTTGAGGGTATATACACATGTGACCTATATTCTAGACTTCTATAATAAAACGAATGAGGTTTGACAAAGCTACCCCTTTGTACGAACATCTATATGAGAATTAAATAAGTGTTTTAATATACCCCCTGAGGTCTAGATAAATAAAATTAGTAAAGTCTTAAAATGAAATTTAAGTCATATGACTAGTTTTATACAAGGTGTACTCTTAACTATTCCCTACTTTTAAATTTTATCTCTAGGCAAGATTAAACTATTTACCATCCACCCTCAAGAGATCCTATATGTTCCCTGTTTCCCTGGCATTTCTTTTATTAGTCTGACCCTTTTCTAGTAGTACGCTTCCCTCCTATAATATAGGTGTTTCTTCTTTTTATACGAAGTGTACTTTAGTAGGCTTAGGAATTTAGAGCATTTTACCCCTCATTTACCCCTTATTTGATCTTCATATAAATCTACTATATAATGCTAATATTTCTGCAGGGTACTCGTCTTATATAACGCAACTGTTGCTGCAGCAAATTTACAAAACCTATCTATTTAGTGAGAAAACGCGTGTTAAAGTTAGAAGGGTGTAAAAGATAGAAAAGTGCGCGACTCGGTGATATGCGCGACTCGGTGATATGCGCGACTCGGTGATAAACCACGTTAGCATAAAGTAATAAATTAATAATCGAACCAAAGAACATAATAATCAGGACGCGTCCTATATGAGCGCGGAGTGATTAGTGTCCTTGGTTCAGCAGCTAACAAACCGATCGGTAATAGTAATCCGACAATAACTTATAGGGTTAAGAATAAAGATATAAATACCACTTCTACGACACTAATTTTTAGGAATCCAAGCGGGGAAGATCCACCAATACCAAAGTTCGAGGATAAGCGAGAGATATTAAATCTTTACCTTATTTTTTAGAGATTTATATAACTCTTAGATATTCTAGATATAAAAGATAATTAAGAATATATTTGATAGAAGGAGTTAGAGTTAGGGAACCAAAAGATAAGATCATATAACAATAGTTTTAGTGATAGTAAGATACTACTTAACAACGGGAAGAAACTTCTAAAGTATAATTGAGAAAGTAATCAGAAGAATAAACATAACGAGATTATTTCCGTAATCAGGAAGGGTGTGTTATGTGTTAAATAATCGATATATTCTTTTCTATAGTATAGTCCTGCTCTCGAAATATATCTTTGCCCAAACTTAATAGAATTAAAACATGAAAGTCTGAGACTAGTCTCTTTATAATTGTTTCCTTGCGTTATAAAAAGAACGCAGGAGGAGATATTTATAACCCGAGTGAATGCCCTTAGCTAATTGATTTAATAGAGTACATTAGTTTTACATAGGGAGTTTAAGATTCACTTGTCGAACTCTATAAAGGTAGAGTGAGATAAGAGTGGAGAAATATATGAACACGACCTTGGCTTGCTGAGTAAAGAGGATAGATCTTAATACAACCATAATACTGTGAGGGCAGGCTCTAGGGTATCTCTTAAGATGTCCTATTAGGAGTTGCTCTTTCTCTGTAGTACAGCATTTTTCCCCGCTCTTAGAATTAAAGAACTCACAGGGATGTCGAGAGAGTCCCCGCGAGAGTCCCCGCGAGGCTGGAAGAGATACTAAATTAACCTAGAATTGAGGGTATAAGGCGAGAAATCTTTATAATAGTAAAAGAGTCATTAATAATAAGAATAATCTAAAATTAGTAGGAATTATATAATAAGAGAACCTAGAGTTCTACATCAGAAAATAAAGTAGTGCTAAAGGGGATATTGATTAAATAAGGCTACCTGAAAGGAAAGAAGTCATGACTCCTAATAGGTAGCCAAAGCGCCATCCTGTTGACTAATCATATACCTGAGGTATTTCTCCATTTCAACACCCAAACCTAATACTCGAAATAAGTAAGAAGAAAACCATAGACCCTAATATTAGAGAGTGTCTAATATGATTCACAGTTACAACTACTTTTAACTAGCTTAAAAGGATAATCTAGACGGATTTTTATGATATAATTATATAATAAAGAAGGAAGTAGGTATTTATACCCTATTTTATATCTAAAAGACCCTTAGGTTCTTGGTCCTGGTTTTACCTTCTACTTTATTTTTAGGTTTTTAACTTACTAATTCACAGAGTATCTTAACGGCTAGCCCTCCTTAGAAGAGTAGTATAAATAACCTCCTTATCTCTTTCTTAATAATACATTCGATTAAGCTAAAGTTCTTATATTCTATGTGTGCGTTGGACTAGGGAGGCATACCTTCCCTTCGCTTTCTGTAGATAACCTTTCCTCCTTAAGAATCAATCAAGCTTTCGAGGAACACCCTGTTCCAAGGGCATGCTTGCAGGCCAAGAAGACATCTCGTTACAAGGAGACAGAACTTGGAACACCGCCCCCCCATGCCGTACTCGATTTTGGAGTCTCCTGTGACATAGAGTAATTTCTTTGGTATTTATAGTGAGGTTTACTCTTTATAAGTACTTCAATTAAGTCTCATTCATTCTATTTAATCTACAATTGAATATAATAGTAAGGAAATAGTTAATAGCAAGAAGAATCTTTCCGCTCACTATTAACGAAGTTCGAGGAGAGAAAACTATTTACCAAATGCCCCATGGTTATTAGTTTAGTTAAGAAAATACGCGGAATTCACGCCCCTTGAAATTAATAAATAATTAGATAGCGAGATACTACAGCTCTCTTATTTGTTGCGTGGCCTCTATAGCTACCTATATCCTAAATTTAAGGATAGAAGTAGCTATATATGCTATTCCGCCTTGGAACGAGCCAGATCACAAGAGAATCAGATGGTGGTTTTACCTTTCAGGTTTGACCTATATTTATTCACTTATCCTTAAAAGGTTTCTCTTTACCTACTCTTAATTAGATTATATAAATACCCCTCAAGGCTCAACTCAGAGAAATACCCGACTTAATAAATGGACGGCCCAAACTCTGTTATTAGCCTTCCTTAAAAGTTATATTTTTGGCAGAATACAATAGGCGAAGTTTAATACTATAAAGTTTACACTTATAACTTGATAGAACATGAATTTTTGAAATATCAAGCATTAATTAGAGATATAGAATGTTTATGTCCAATTAGAGCAAAAACAAGAACTCGTAAAATTGAGTCTATTAGAAGAATAAAAGCTATGCATATAGAAGAAAGGAGATTAGAGTTCAAAGCCTTAAGCCAAACTTTAAACTTATCTAGAAACCTCAAGTTATATTTACCCCACGAAGCATAATGTAAGTAAATATCGAAGTACGGAGAATTTTTCTATGTCTTTGCGTTTTAAAATCCCATAGAGCTAGTGGGGTATATATACACCTAACCCAGTACAATACTACACGCCCTTCTCTCTAGTTAAGAACCAAACCTCACTTCTAAATCTAACTCCAAAAGCCACCTATAAAACTACTACTACCGTATAGCTACACCTCATATTAAAACATGACATCTAACTAGCTACAAAAGTCTCTAAACCTCTTAGGAAATATATATACACCCACTCGCCACTTTAAAACAAACAATTATTTCATAAATATTGGTTTTCCCACCTTCCATGTGAGATTAAGTTTCGAGATAAAGGTTTTAGTAAAATGAAGATCTAGACTTGGTTTCTACTTTTATTGGGATAAGTTACATATGGTCGTTGTATTAAAAAGATTTACTCCAGAGCCGAAGGCAAAAGCGAAGTGAGTTTAGTGTAGAAATAGAATAGCAACGACATCTAAGACAACAATAGGAATAATGATTACTAACACCAACTTACATTTTTAAAGTTGAGGTGAGAATATCGCTAAGATAGATATAAAACAATCCTCTCCCTACATTCGAAGAACTGAAAACACGAATCTCTAACCAACTGATTTCAAAGACTAAACTCCCACCTAATAGATGCTGGTATAGCAAATTAGTGTATCTATCTATATTTTCAAAATCACCATGGCAGTTTAGGTTTATATACTATAATTCTCACATCCAAGCTATAAAATAGTTTCCAAACAAAGCTAGAACTTTACCTTCCTATCTTCTTCCTAATATCAATTCCCAATCATACATTTAAACACTCAAGCCAAACCCAAACTCATTAACCACAACAACAAAATGGTACAAAAAAAATTATTAAAACTTCAATATTTTATCTCATCCATATCCTCATCCTTAAAATATCCTACGAATTGCCCCCCCACTTCCTTCCCAAAAAGAGTAAGATAAATGAGAAGATCGGAAAGTAAAACCCACTGTATATGCTCTAACAGTTTTAACAGGCCACCTTTACTCCGGGGTTCATACTTTGAAAGGCGATGAATGATCTCTCCAAAGAGGATACTTATATCCCAATTAAGGAATATATAATATTACACCCACAGAAAGTTAAGCTCTATAAGCAGGACGAGGTAATACTAACAATCGATTTAGCAATAAGAATAAAAATCAAAAGTAATATTACAAATGAAACTATTGAACACTAGCCATAATTAATAAAAAAAAAGGTCCATTATAAGAACCGAAATTACACCCCTTCTAAGAACAAATAAAACTAATGGAGGGAAAAGATCATCATGTGTATAAGCCAGCCAAGTAAAGCTTGATAGTTCTTCATTACAAGGAGAGTCTATGGTTTATATATCCCGAGATTTTACGCTATAGATTATTTCCTCCCAACTCTCAAAGTTGAAAAAGGGTAAGTCACTTTTATATAAAAGTCTCTGGAGAATTAGAAGTGAGGGTGTAATTATCAAGGCAGCAGAGAGAGTGGGAGAAGGTTCCATAACGCCAAGAAGTGGTTTTCATATTTCACAGCCTAAAACCTAAACTCCATAACCCTATGCATCTGTGTAATAGTCTCTAATGCCATCTCCAAAGAACCCTTTATCATCCTACCCACCCTAAAAACCTAAATACCTAACCAATCCTTCCCCCTCTCATACGCGAAAAAGCTAACCGCAACCATCGGCACAACCTTCACATACCCAATCGTCAAACCGATCCAAAAACCCCTCGCACCCCTCTCTCTATAAATCATTCTCGCCGTCTCAGTGAGATTAAGTCTATGACCATCTCCTACCGCTCCACCAACTTGCATTCTTCTTCTGATGACTTCAAGTGGATATGCGCTGGTTTGAGAAACTAGACCTGCAACACCACCTGCGGAAAGTTCAGCCCAGGAACGAAGAGGAGGTGGTTTATCGATGGGTGAGTTGGAGGGTTTAGGGAGGGTGGTGTATGGAGCTAGGACTGGGGCGCGGAGGATATCACCAGCTGTATCGTGGGTGAGGAAGGACATTCCGGCATATGGAAGCATTCCCATTATCGTAGCACTGAAGCCGCGGTAGAAATTTGCTAATCCAGCTCTGGGTGCTACTGCTTTTACGACTTGAATTGGTGCGCCGATGATAGGAACAATTGGCGCAGCGGATCTGATTGGTGGAGGAGCTTCATTGTATATCCTTCTACATATCGAAGAGAGGGACGATCGAGAGTCCTTCCTTGTCTCAAAAGCTAATCGTACTCGAATAACTTCCAAAGGGTATGTGAAAAATACACTCGTTACTCCAGCCAAGGAACCAGAAACCAGTCTTCTGATAGGCGTCTCTTGTTTAGGACTATGAATTATAACGGATCGGATCTGCTCGTATGCCAAGAACTTGACTCCAGCATATGGAAAGATTCGAAGAAGAGTCGCAGAATGTCCTCGGAAAAGTCCCTTTGGTCCATCGTCCCTGTAGATATCCTTCATTGTTGAAACCACTCCAAACCACGATCCAGTATATTTCGTGAATTGAGGATTCGAAGTTTGGAAAAGAATCTTGACTCTATCGAGAGGAGCAACGACAGTTTTGGCCTACCCATAAAACATTAGTATATATCTTCAAATTTTCAAAAAATAGAGAGGGGGGTACCAACAGCACTCCCCGCCAACCCCCCCGCAACCCCCGTTCTCCAAACATAATCAAAGCTCTGCTTATGGGATTTCGTCGTCTTCGGCGCAATGGCATCACCATCCGTAGGGCAAATCGCTATCTCCCCTCCATTCTTCCGTATCTCGTCCATCTCTCGTGGTTTGTCCGGCTGGAGCATCCTAGCGGGAGAGGCATTGTTTAAGAGCGCCGAGGGCATTCCTTGCCGCCCACAGGCTCTTTGGGTATTGTATTCTGGACAAGTGTATCAATTACACCATTATGAAATCCGCGATGGGGTTGGGAATGAGGATATAATTGTTCGGGGGCGGATATGGTGGTAGAAGGTTCGGGGTTGGAAATCCATTCTTGAAGTAAGTGTGATTCCCCAGATTCTGCTCGTGCCGCGGACGTCATTTTAGCGCAACCGGTTCTCCGATGCTTGGACCGCGCCTTTCCGATGGGAGAATTATTTGCCCATTAGCCAAGGCATAGTGAATCTTTCCCGAAATTTATTTGTATTTAAATCTAGCGCTTCATTACTTCCTCAGCAGACTCCTGCAAGGGACTATGAGCTCATAAGTTGCAATAGAGGATTTATCACGTGAGCAGCTGCTAAATGCGGAAGTTTTTCTTTCAATCTCTCTTCTTTCATGTATCATTTCCGTATATATCTAATCCTCTTATTTCTGCTATCACCTATTTATTCTTACATTGTACGTATTTTTATTCGCTGATGGCATCATCTATATTATATAAGAACTCCGATTCAACAATCTTCATCATCGACATTCCTCGTTCTATTGAGTTAGTTCAAGGAGACCCGTCATGCAAGATATTCTCCAAAACACCTGTGGAAAAACCTTTCCCATCTACTGAGCCAAAAACGGAGAAAGCTCGAGCAAAGTTCGCAAAACCTCCGCAAGATGAATTATTTATCCCAAAATATCTTGAATTCGCATTAAAAGAAGTAAATGAAGTATTCAGAGGGAAAGAATGGTGTCTTCCCAGAGCGTGTGTCCCTAAAGTAGAAAGGACGCTAAGGGTTGGTGACAAAAGAAAAAGGAAAGAGTCCACAGAAGCAGGCATTGCTGAAGATGCTGCCGAAGGCCCTTCTGAGAAAATGGAATTGGAAGAGCAAAGCGAAAAGTTAGAGCAAAGAACAGCTGGAACTTGGCTACTCCAGAACCCCTTCGGGTCTTCGTCTTTCATCTCTCTAGGGTCTTCAGAGTCTACTGCCTATTTACCGCCAAATTCCGCCGCGCTCTGTGGCTCTATTGCAGAAACAAAAGATGTCTTTGCATCAAAAGTTCCCAAGGACTTTCCACTTATTATACTCGACCCACCATGGCCTAATAGGTCTGTCCGTCGTCACAAGGAAGGATATGCCATGGCTTATGACGATGATGAGACATATACTCTCCTCTCATCTATACCTATATTAGACCACCTAGCTACAGTCGATGAGACACTCAATGAAGGGAAGAGCGCCGAGGCGGCTATTAGCCGCGACAAAGGTGGGCTCGTTGGGGTATGGATAACCAACAAATCCGGGCTCTACGACATGGTAACAGGCGACAATGGTATTTTCGAAAAATGGGGATTAGAACTGGTAGAAGAATGGATATGGTTAAAAGTCACAAACTCCGGCGAACCAGTCTATGCTCTTGATGCTCTCAACAAGAAATCGTTTGAGAGGCTACTCGTTGGAAGAAGGAAAACTTCCGAACCTATCGATGTAACAAAGAGAATACTTATTGCGGTAGGGGATATACATTCTCGAAAGCCTAATTTGAAAGAACCTTTCGAGCAGGTGGGAATACTTCCACCTCTTGAGGATGATTCTAAAGATCATAAAGGGCTGGAAATATTCGCAAGGAATCTAACGTCGGGATGGTGGAGTTGGGGGAACGAATGCTTGAAATTCCAGATAGAAGAAAGCTGGAAGAAACCACCGGGTGTTGAAGAGGAAGAAGATCTAGCTGTAGAAAGTGAAACATTGGAAAGCAATAATCCTTAACCACAGAATACTCCATTCTGATACTGTACATACTATTCATATCACTATCCTCCAATGGGGCTATCAATCGAGTTTATGATTTTTGCTTCTCCTCACTCTGGTTAATATCAACCTCCTGCTCTACCTCTTCCCATTCATCCGCATTATCTGCCTGCGGCTTCCATTGCTTCCGTGGGTTCTTCAAACTTAATAATTCCTTTGCCTGCTCTCCGATACTCTTCATTTCAGGGAGATTCGGCATGTAGGCTTTATTGGGACCATTGTACTTCTCGAATTCTTCGCGGTCTTCGTTGGATGCCGTATATGTCTTTTTATCCCACCTAAATATCATGCATTAGCATATTATCCCGACCACCCAAAACTAGCAATATTTTTCTCCAAAAAAGACAGCATCCGGTAGGAAATAGATAAGCATACAAGTCATAATCCTTAGGTTCTTCTGGAAATGCAAACGGACTCTGCAACTCCACCATCATCTTCTTAATCCCCTGCGGCCTGTAGAAATGCCCTCGCTTTGGGTTCGGTGTCCCAGGCTTATATGGCTCCCATTTGGGCTGTGTGATATATGATCTTACTCCCAAGACAGCCACTCCATATACATTCCACAGGTAATCGCGAAGATCGAGTTTGTTGAGATTGAGGGGTACGATGAAGGAGGCAAAGTAGGGCCCAGCATTCGGAGGATTGCGGACGAGACGTATAACAAAATTAGGCCTGCGATTGAGATTAGTCGGAGACTCAATTGATGGCGGGGGAGCTGGAGGGGAAGAAGCGTATGAGAAGGCACCAGGAATTGCGCCGCGGCAGAAGCTTACAGAAAGATTTGTTTCCTTCCCAATGTCCTAGCTAATCCCTTACCCTGCGCTGCAGAGACAAGTTCTTTCACGCTCATTGTTTCGAGAGGAGCCTGGCTGACAATTGCTCCCGAAAGCGAAGCTATTGATATTCCTGCTCACAAAATCTCGCGCGCCTAATCACCGCGGCGATATGCCAGATGGATTCGGATGCTGTTTTAAGCGCGCGGCCCGGGCGGAGTTTGCTCGGGAATAAGGTGCGATAGGCGATAGGCAAGAGCAGGCCGGCGAGCCCCCTGTACACCCCGCCGTCTACTGCGAGTACATCGAAGCCTCCCTGGAATCCCATATATTCCTCCCGCTTCTATCCGAAACAGCTGCATCTCAGAACTCCATGTCCAGCGCCATCCACAGAAACCAATTGGCACAAAATGGCCTCCAACCCTCCTCAAAGATGCTGCACTATTGGTGTTAAACATAAGTAGGCACTTCAATCCTTGGCTATCGGCACTTCCCTTTCCAATCCACCACCCTGGATTTGTTACACTCGAATCCAACTACACTTCTAAAGCCAAGGACTAACAAACCCAATCAACAGTGGTGACCCAACCGGCCAAGCCTTCAAGATCGACACTATCGACGCCTATGAAGCCACACCCGACTCCTCCAACGCTCACAAGGACACCGCTATCCTCTTCGTCCCCGATGTAATTGGAATTTGGCAAAACAGTCAATTGCTAGCTGATCAATTTGCCGCAAATGGATATTATACCGTCATTCCCGATTTGTTCAATGGAGACCCAGTGAAGCTTAACCCCCCTGAGGGATTCCAGATATTTGAATGGTTGAAGCATGGTACTGGAGGGAAGAATCCTCATACTAGCGAATACGTCGATCCGATAATCGAGAAGAGTATCAAATATTTGCATGATAAGGGATATAAGAAGATTGGTGCTGTTGGGTACTGCTTTGTAAGTTTTCAAGTGAATGATTATAAATACGACATTTTGTTAATAAGTAATTTTTAGGGTGGGAAATACGTAGTCCGATTCATGCCCAAAGGAAAAGGTATCGACGCCGGCTTTATTGCCCATCCATCGTAAGTCCCATCAACCCTTCCACAATCACCACCCTCTAACAACACCCCCAGCTTCGTCGAAGAAGAAGAACTCTCCGCAATCTCCGGACCCCTCTCCATCGCAGCCGCAGAAACCGACCAAATCTTCACACCGGAAAAACGTCACAAATCCGAGGAAATCCTCGTCAAGACTGAACAACCTTATCAAATTAATCTTTACAGTGGAACTTCGCATGGTTTCAGTGTTAGAGCTGATCTTAATAATAAGGTTGTTAAGTTTGCAAAGGAACAGGCCTTTCTCCAGGCGGTTACTTGGTTTGATGAGCATTTGATTTGAGTGCAGGGATTAGAGGAAATGAGATTTAGACTTTAGAGGGTGACTTTAGATTGAGATTAGATTTTACTTGATCTCTCGTGGATCTGGAGGTCCTGATAGACAATTACTGAAAATTCAAATCTGAATAAATATATCCTCGTACACACCTTCCTCTCTTGAACGCTTGAATGAGAAATCAACGTAAGAAAATCCGCCCATTACTTCCAAGTCCAAGTTTAAGAGCCAATTCAGCGTCTCTGAAATATTTTCGGTTTTATACCTTTTCCACACTTTCGAGTCTGGTCTTATAAGCTACCCATGTGAATTATTATTACTCAAAACGCCTTTCATAATGCCATCCCGAGACTTGGAATCAAAGTTTTCTGTCCTATTTAACCTTTCACAAGTCTAATTTTTATAACGGCTATTTCGCCGGAGCGTGGATTCAAGTTCTCTGCCATTTCATTATGTAGACTCTCCCTGCTAAACCAAAATAATGCTACAGAAAAGGAGAAGAGGAGTATTAATATTAGAGAAGTTCTAATAAGTAGCGAATAAAAGACGATTCTGATCAGTTGATGAAGCATTTTAAGTATATATCTTTTATTTTCGGTTTAATTATACACATAATGCTCACCTCTTCGCATACTAGTATATTACAAATCTCCATATATTCAGGATTTTCTTAATAATTGTACTATTGTGTTCTCTTAGTATATCTGACAATAGGTTCACGACGCGAGTAAAAAGGTGGCGAAATACTCGTGAGGTACCAAGTCGGTATATAGCAAATTTAGAAATTTGAAGCATCAGATTCAAAGATTTTTTCAATCGTCTATATACTATGAGTATCCAAAACACCAAATACATCTCTTTAGTGAAAAATCGCCGATCTTAAGGATGAAACGCCGCCCATGCCTGAGCCGAAGAGACAATGAGACTTGCCAATCCAAGAAACACACTTATCCCACCAAAGATCACAGCAAACCAAAACGTATAGTATGCTATGCCATCACTATGTTAGTAATCGACCAATCTCGTTGCTTGAAAGAGACCCCTAATATAATGAAGGAGTCAGATAAGCTTACAAGGAGAATCCCTATTATCCCTGAGAAGCCCCCTCAACCCCCTCGGCTTCACAGAATCCATACTAAATAAACCCATTAGCTCACCACCCCAATCTCACCCCTAAACCCTAGAAAAAGAAAACTTACTATTCACAAAGTACTCTCAATCTCCCTCCATAATAAGGAAAATGTTCATACGACCAAATCTTCGGTGAATAACCCACTTGCCCAAAAGGATTCTTAAACCCACCTAATTCTTTCTGATGATATTTCGAGAATTCTTCTAACGTCGGGGAGTTTTCGAAATGTAGGTATTGAGGGAGAATTGTTTCGAGCCAGCAGGGGAGTGGGAGTTGGGTGTAAAGTTTTTGGATTTTGGATTGCAATGTTTTAGATTGGAGGGTGTAGCCGAAGAGAATTTCCATTGTGTTGTGGAGTTCTAGGGGGTCGAAGAATGGGGGCTGAAGCCTGGTTTTGTTTAGTCTCAACTTAAGTTTCCCTCTTGGAGGGAAGGGGAGATTGGACATACCAGGATAGATAAGCCTCATCAAAAGGACTACAAGCAACAATCGCATCGAACCAATAAACCAAAAGAACCGGATTTGACCCCTTCCCATCAATAAGCCGTAAATGATGGGCAGCATACGGGGTCCATTGAATCTGAATATCCCCCAATCTCATCAAATGAACCAAACTCAAATTATGGCAATCGAATCTCCCCCTCGAGCTTTCACTCTCCAACCCCTTCTCCTTAAAGCCCAACGGACTCCTCACTTTAAACTCAAAAATCTCCTTCTCAAGATCCTTCAACCGTAAAGCCAGTAATCGATCCGACGCCACCTCCTCACTCCCAACCCTAAAACTCCTAACCCAATCCTTAATCCTCCCGGTCGTAATCTCACAATCCCTTTCAGAAACCTCATCACTCCCCGAATTAATAAACCCCATACAATAAAGCGCCAAACAAACCATGGAAACATCATCCAACCCTGGTCTCTCACCTTGCATAAACGGTTTAAAAACCTTCGACTTCCTCATTCCTAATTCCAACAATTCTCCAACCCTAACTGCCTTACATCTCACACTATCACTTTCACCTAAAACAAACTCTCCAATCTCAACAACTAGTTTCGCAAGTACGTAATTACAAATCGCTGGATTTCTAGTTGTCCAACATGAACTACGGATTTGATAGCCTATAAAAGTAATCATGGATAGAAAACTAAGTGGTTCAAACCAATGGGAATTTATATAATTCGATGAAGGACGAAGGGAAGTCTTATGAATAAGGATAGTAATGAGGGATTGGATGATATTTTTTCTGGCTGTGTGAGCGGCTAGTTCGGTGCCTTCGGGTGTGACTTCTGCTGTTATGAGGGATTTCCAGGGGTCGCCGAGGAGTTTGTATTGTTCTTCTGGTATTCTATTTCATTTGTGAGAACCCGGATAGATTACTGATTCTTTTAAAAGAGAAATAGAAAGGGAGAGCTTACCTTTTCCTCCTTTCCCGTCTCGCCTCTTCAAACCCCTCCATCTCCGCTTCCGTATACCTCACAACAGGAACCCAAGAATATTCTCCACACCTATCCCCATCCGTACTCCCCGATCGAGAAATCGTCCTATCCTTTCTACTCGATCTCTCCCACGATCTCCCTCTCTCAAGCTTCTTAATAATAACCCCCAACAACCTCTCCATCATCTCATCAACCTTCTCCCTCGCAATTTTATCTATCCTCTTATCCAAAACCCCACCCAATTCATCCCCCCTCATCCCGAGTTCCCTATAACACTCACAACATTTCAGACACGCCTCACATTTACCCTTTGCAAAACCATCACCCCCATCCCTCCCAGAAACAAAGTCTCTTTCAACCCCAGCCCTAACTCCAAGCCCTCCAACTCTCTCGTTCTCTTCTTCAACATCAAAACTAGTCGTCGTTGTAGCAGAAGATCTAATCGATTCCCCTCCATTCAACGAAAACGTACTGCCCGTCTCAGATATAAAATCTCTAGATATTTTCCCCAACTTCGCCGGAACATCTAGCACCACATCATCGTCTCGAAGTGGGCGTGGTAGAGACATCATAACTTATCTTCTATCTATCCAAAATTCATCGCGTGATATCTAACCTTACTACTTGATGCCTGAAACCAAGCCGATGAAGGTTAAGACATTGAAAAAAAGAAGATCTTGCACCGTCCTATTGCTGTCGTATTGGGATTCACCAAATTTTCGAGTTTAAGTTTAAGGATTTCGAACACGAATGTAAGACTCAACATAACGGTATACTGGCGCAGTACCTTGCTAGGTCCCAGTTAATTATGCAGGGTTAAGAAAGAGGGGAATCATGTCACTTTAGTCATCACAACAGGGGCAGAACATAATCCATGATTTAATATCAATATTAAGAACACTTAAAAATAAGTATACAAACTCATTTTTATTTCCTCTATCATCTTTCCGTTCAAAGGTTTCAAATCAACCACCTTCCTAATTTTCATAATGGTATACCCAAACCTCTCCCCCTGGACGCCTTACTCATATTTACCAAAAAGCTAACAAAATTTTTTCTCCAACATACCTAGCTAGCCATGCTCCTTACGATTCGGCATCATCTCGTTGTCTCTCTCTGAACGTTTCACCTCCACCAGGATTAAAACTCGTTCCCAATCCTGAGTTACCACTACCCACTCCACTCAAACCACTCTTTCCCCACTCCAAAGCACCAACTTGAACGCTCGCCCTCCTTCCTAAATTCATTGCCATCATCCCCCCGAGACTGCGCTCCCTCTCAAAAGGCCCACCACCAGCGACTCCCCTTTCCATCCCACCTCTATTAAAACCCGGACTTTCACCCCTGGGGGGCAGTCCTAAGACAGGAATCTCCCTATCACCTTGCAAGAAGAGACCTCGCAACGTAGGCGGAGTTGTATCGGGTCTGACGCCTCTCTCAAGAACCTCTCTATAGAAAACCTCCAGAACCCCAGCATCTTGACAGAATGTCTCAAGTTCATGTTTGATGCTATCTGGACTTTGCCAAGTACCTGCTCTTGCATCTCTCTCGAGTCTCGTGGCAGTACCTAGAACATCGGCTGTAACGATATTTATTCCGCCAGCCGTGACGGGAGCAAGCATTGGTGAAGAGATAGGTGTTGAGTTCTGCCCTGAGATTCTTGTCCACCTGTCAAATTCTCTAACAACTGAAGACCGGTTATTGAAGAGACGATTAGCCAACAGTAAGAATTCTCCTTCGTCGGTAATTTGCGCGAGAAGTGTACCAGAACGGTGGATGAACTGAGTGTATCTGAAGTCTGGTCGACCCCACGAGTAAGTAACATCGACATTTGACGGGAAGTTCTTAGCTGCTTCAATATCTAGGACGAAGTTAAATTTTCGCATGATGGCTTTTTGGTAGAAGTGTTTTGTAGCTGGCGTAGAAGGAGGTGGGGCAATGGGACCAAAAGAGGAGGTATCGAAGTAGGTTCGGGGTTGGGCTTTCGGGGGCGGGATTGAGAGGGAGATTTTGTATGGTGAGCGGAAGGGGTGCATGGAGGTAATTATTGAAGCTTCGCTAATCGGAGCTTCTACAAGTTTGAGACCATAGCGTTCAGCGGTTGTAGCCCAAGATTCTACGGCATCTTCGATGAGTTTCGCAGTCACACCCAACCAGTCAATTCGGATGTGATAGCAATTATCAGGGTTATGAAGGCGGTCATAGTGCAGATTGATGTGCTCGCGGCGGTAAGATCGTTTTCGATGGTCTACATCGTACTTCATGACCTTGCTGAGGACCACTCGGGGTCTCTTTCCAACTCCACCAGCAGTGGTTGGAGTGGTTGTGCCAGAGTCGGAAGATGGATCATCATAATTAGAGCTGGATCTTGAGCGTTCTGGTCTTGGGGGGATGTTGTCTCGTATTATTATGCTTTCCGACATAGGAGTTGAGGGGATGGAGTTATCTCTTTTTCTTGAAGCGAACCAGCCGTTTCGACTTTCTGGACGTTGTTTGGCGAACTCTCCAGTTATCTGATAGAAGTATTGGCCGTCTCTAAAGGGATGACGCTTCTCCACATGGACGAAGATGCCCATATCTCTGTCTCGTTCTTTACCAATATCTTTCCATTTTGACAGGTCATCCTTCACCATCAGCAAATTCCCAAGTTGAACAGCTTCCTCTCGAGTCTCAATATCTTCAAAGTTTTCGATGAGCCATGTCGTCATATCCGAACCAATGAAGCAGTTGTAATGAAGTCTAAAATGCCACCTTCGATTTTGCATACGGACGCCACCTCTATCGATGGGTGCCTGAATAGCATCTGCCAGTGAAGCAACATCAAGTTTTGACTTTCGAAATCGCTCTGTTTCAAACAACTGTCCTCGTCTGGGGCCACCTTCTCCAAGCTCGACAAGCGGGAGGGTTTCTAATTCTGCGGTTACGACTACCGATGGGTCCTCAGTTTTGTATACAATGTCTAAGGGATTTGGATCTTTCATTTTCCGTGATGCGAGGCTTTGGAAACGTCGCTCGGAAGGAGTAATCACTCTGTGACGTTGCCACATCTGGGTGAGCTTTTTGATGCCTTCCAAACGCACTTCCTCCTCGTTGTCCTCTCCTGTGTGCCTTTGGGCCTGCAACGGTCGTTCGACTGGAATCAAAACAAACCTAGCTCTCCAAAAGCGTAAATTTTCAGACCATTCCTCATCAAATCCACCAATAAATGCATCAACATAATTCCAATTGTACTCATCACGCGGCTTCCCCAGGAGAATCTTTCGCGATTCGTATTTGTTTGCAAGAGTTGTTCTTATAGCAGGATTATACATTGAGGGTTCGATATGCTGCCGACTGGGACCTAATGGGGTCGAAGCAATAGGCTTGCGAACAAAAACATTTACTTCTATCTCTGTTTCATTCACGCAGGATAACTGGTGGATAATGTTTCCCATGGCCATGAAAATACTGGCCCCATCCTCTGCAATTTTGTCGCGATCAAATACGTTGACAATCTTTAACGACTTTTGGCCAAATGCCTCCGCGACTGCTGGTCCTATGACAATTTGAAACCCTTGAGATAAACGTAAGCCAACAAGCTCACGCAAGAATTCCCCCCTTGTTCTCGGAATCTCCTTGAGCTCATCATCAACGTTTTGAGTAACGGTGTAAGGCTTTTGCGTATACTCAGTTTCTAGTTGAACTTTGGTTGGAAAGTATTCTGTGGTCAATGGAACAGATGCAGGGGAGCAGAGGGACTTCCACTTCATTATATTTGTGTGCGTGGGTTTCGGGAAAACATGTTGCCAGCGCCGATATTGGCTTGGTCCAATCTCATCATTTGCAGATGGATTCGAAGGGTTCAATACAGTAAGCCAAGGGGAAAGGGTAGTAATAGGCGACAAAGTGGCAGGTAGCTCGGGTACTGAACCTGCACGAAGCTTCGAGGTATAAACCTTTTGGGCGTCATCGTTGCGAAATGGGTGCGGGGAATCGCCAGCTGTATGACGAGGAGCCAATTCATACCGTGACTCAAGGATTGAAGCCGACTTTAACTGGTTTGTGGAATCGATAGAGGCAAGTACACCTTTTACTGTTATCGGCATTGGCTTGGCCGTTAATCCCTTCTCTAGGGCTTCCCCTAGGATGTTAACCCTTCCGTCTGACTCTGATATTCCCTTCAGTCTCTGACTGTGAGACGAACTTGGTCTTTCAAGAACCTGGGATCTCATAGGCGTCAGTAACTGGCGTGGCGGTCCGTTGCTGAATTTACTCTTTTCATGAATTGTAGAAGATGGAGTAGCAGCATTGGCATGTTGTGTTTGCAATTCCGCAGTGGCCACTTTAGGCGCAGCTATTCCAAATCCAAACTTCCCAAGACTGATTTGACGACCAAATTTGGGAGGTCTGGAAGGAGGAGTCCGAGGCATAGCAATCATGCTATTCATAACACTATTTTTGCGAGCCTTTTGTGTCTCATCTTCGGCTTTGCGTTCGGCATTGCTTCTTCTCGAAGCTGTACTTCCGGACCGAAATAGAGGGTCTGTTGGCTGCCCCTGACCACCTCTAAAAGAGCTGCCGAATAACCTGGGGTCTTCAGCGAGAGTTCGATTCGCAGCTTCGTCACTTCCTGGCTTAAAGTATTTTCTGCTTTCGTTGGTTTGCCGACTGACGTGATAGTCGTCTAGAAGTTCGGTTCTATTAGAATCAAAGGTATCTAGGGCGTGAAAAAAGTGTTTATCATCGAGCGAAGAGTGCCTGTCGAAAGGAGGCTTAGATGGTCCGCTGACGAATTCGACGAGGCTTGAGTAGGGCTTAACTCGCTGTAATGAATCTGGGGTTAATTCGACTTCGGGTTTACGACCGGGGAAACTTCTGGAACCAATCACCATGGAAGGGAAGAGAGCATCATGATGTAAAGGCGTAACAGCAATCTCAGTCATCACGTTCTCCATGACGGTGGCCATCTCTAGCTCATACATCTTGCATCTGACCGCAAATTCAATCCTTTTTTGGCTATTCTGTGGATATCTGCGAATAGTCATTGGAGTTAAGTTTGCCATGTGTATATCCTGCGATGCTCCAGTCCAGAAGGATACATCGAGCCAGTGCGGAATCGCATAAGCCCATTCGTTAGGAGGGTAAAGGGGGGTCATGGTCCCTCCTCTGTGAGTATGATCTGGGAGAGAGGCCTTCGAGGGACTCAGATGTTCACTCAGAGAAGAGAAACTGCCAAATTGTGTAGCATTTTGCCGAGGAGTGCTGTCCTCACTTCGGAACGACCGGAGCTGTATCGCTTCCTCATAAGCACTAAATTGAGGGTTGCGATACCGAAATATTGGAACTGAATGAAGAGGCATCTTTGGGAGACAGACAAGATCAATACCAATACCATTTCCAATAAGACCCTCCGTAGTCATCCTAAGTGTATCATAGTCAACCTCAAACAGGCCCGGACAAGGCGTGATGACCACAATTGAAATTCCAGTTCTCATTAAATCTCGATCGATGTGGTCGTGTGCAAATTGGGTCGAGGCAAGGTTTATCGCTTCCAGCACATTGCCATGCATCGCAAGAGACGGCTCGGCCTCAATACGCGTGCCTAAAACACCCTTTCCACTGCTTTCTGAGGTTGCAGCAGATGCACTTGCGATCTCTATTCGATGCATCGAAATGTCTCGTCGAAAAAACTTGAATTCATGTTTCAACTGATAAAGTATGGTAGTCCAAGATCCACTAGCCATTTCGCTTACTACCACTCGGTAGAAATCTTTGTATGGCTTCTTATTACCATCCCTTTGAGTGCCCGTATGGTATGCACTATCTTGAGCGTCTGTGGCTAATTCGGACGTTATTCCCGTATCATACTCCACTCTAGTGAAGAGCACGATGCTGACAAGATGCTTTGCCTGAAGGGACTTCCACTTTTTGAAAAGCGCAGGGAGAAAACCGTTGACGACTTTGTTGAACATAATCTCTCCAGATCCCTCGGAGTCGAAATCCCACATCTCGCGGGACATTTGGATGAATAAAATATATCGAGCAGATCCGCTGCGGAAAATAGGCTTGGTATCCGGCGAGAAGAACGCAGATTGTACCTTTCGACCGTCAACATAGACTGACATGACTTGAGCTTTGATTGTTCCCATGAAGAGAATCTTTTGGCCTTTAAAGACAGTTCTATTGCTCAGCTCTCCAACAGCAAGTCTCCACATATCTGAACGAGCGAGATATTCGTCCTTAAAGGATAACTCGACGTGGGATGCGGAGCTAGCCGAAGAATCAACCTGGGACAATTAATAAAATAACGTAACATGATTTGAATAGGTAGGCAACTAACAGTGGTAATTAAGACGTTCGATCGAGCTTTAAGACCAAACACATCTGCTATATGCTTTGCGACAGAAATCTCTAGGCTTGGCTGTTTTATCTTCATTTCTTTAAGCATGTCTTGGGCAATGAAGAGATATCGACTTCCAAGGTCGACATCGTGTTTGGCAATAGCTGCGCACGTTGGAGTGGGACTTTGCGGCGAGGCATTATTCTGCTCGCGTTGCATTACTAAAGACAGAACATCTGCGTCTCGTTTCGATCCCTGGGCCGTATCTTGGAAGTCTCGCAAGCCTGAATCAGTCTTTAAAGGCATAATTGCTAGTAGCTCCCCCGGCCTTACATCTGGGAAGAGATCTAGATTGAGGACCACCTCCTCTTTCGAGAAGCTATCATCGTGGATCCAGAGGAGGCACCTCTGCTCGATAGGCAATTTGGACGGTACTGGGTCGTGCTGTACCGTGCCAGTATCCGAATTTGCCGTCACAGGACGACTATTGTATGTCGCATCGGAGCTGCCGTTGCTGCGGGGGCGCAAGCTCGACGGTCGCTGGGTGGCACGCCTAGAGGAGGGAAGAAGTGCCGACATTGGATGCGGTGCCATGAGCCCTTTGGCATGGGAAGAGACATCAAGTCATGGTTGTGAAAGAGAGGGCTGTCCAAGTTGTCAACTGCTGGTGGTGGGATTGAATTGGCGTGCACGAAAGCAATGATAAACAGGGCGAAGCTTCAATTGCCGGTTTTCACCGTCACTTCCATCCACATAGGGGCAAGGCTGCGGTCCTTGTGCCGGACTAAAGCCGTGCGATAGAAAAAAGTTCCCCAGCTCTTCTCGCTGGGATATGTTCCCTCAGTGGTAATGCTTCACCAGACTACACGCCCGAACCACCCAATCGTCGCACCGCATTCCTAGCCATGACCAAGAGAACCGCGGAGGAAGAGGTTCAGACAGGCGACCAGGCCTATGCGAAACGCCAAAGGCTTGGGGGAAAAGTCGTTCCCAGTACCAGAGAGCCAGAAGAAATCCGCTCCGGCAGACAATTACGCTCGATTCTTACCTTCGACCAAAATACCCCCACGATTTTGTATGGTATGGGTTCTGCCCTGTTTCTAGGCTCCCCAAGCTGACAATTGTTAGGTGTACAGACATTCAAAAGGTTCCTGGACAGTTTCAAAACGCCCGAAGTAGACAATTGCAATGCCTCCCAAATATCGGCCCTGAAGGAGTATTTCGGCGCACAGAGAGAGTTGGATGAGGAAGATAAAACGGCCCCATTTTTGTCCGACCTGATGCAAATGTGGAGTTTGGCTGCTGAAAAGAATGACGACGCTCTCTTCTCTGCGGTTGCAGCTGTTCTGGCTTTGTTGATGAAGACAATCTCTGGTATTCCGGACTTATTGGACCCTGCCATGAAGCTAGGGAGGACTTTGTTACTCAAGCCTCAACTGGAGTTGATTGCCCGGGGGCTATCTTCAAGCAAAAGCAAACAGCCCTTAATATCCCCCGTTCTTCGACTGCTCCGAGAGCTAGCTTGTCTAGATGGTGGCGTTTTCGCAAAACAGATATTTTCTGCTAGGGACTCAACTTTCAAGAACATGGTAGGAAACTTCGACATATACCACACCGGAGACTCGGTAGAAGATCGCAGGAGGCCATCGGTACGAACACTTGCTCTCCGGTTCGTTCTAGCAATCATTCGATTTCTTTCTGCCGAGAGCAAGAGCGAACTCTTGAGCCAAAGATTTGTGATTTCTGCTCTCATAAAGGGCATGCATTTTGATCCGCCCTACGTTGTTCGTGAAACTTTGGCAACATTAAAGGCACACGTATTTCTCGACGAGGCACTTCCTCGGGACGCCAAGAGCAAGCTCGCGACTACTTTTAATCTTACTCGAATATCACTATTGTATCGCTATGATATACAAGACGAAGAGCTGACAGCAGGGAAGAAGCCAATTCACGAGCTAGCCCACGAGTTCCTTACCCTAGTCTGCACATCTCCCGCTCTGGGCGCATTAACGCAGCAGTCTGGATACTATCCAAAGGGTGTTGATCCGAATAGTCACCAAGACTTCAACACAGACGAGTCGTTTATTGATCTCGATATAGACAGTATCGAATGGATGAGCAAATTTACAGATCAGGTACCTGTCCGAAACGGTATCTTGTCTGGACTGGTCCAGAACCTACGTCCCTGGTCAAATTTGCTGGAAAGTCAACTTGTGTTATCCATCTTCAGGGCTGCGCCGGAATTAGTTGCCGATTTCTTTTATCATCAGAAAGATTTCTCGTTTAACCCAAAGCTCACTGCGACATGGATTGGATATTCCGCTTTCCTCTTTTCCACAGTTAACCTCCCACTTGCCCCATACTTTGGTCGTCACGAGCGCTACGCTCGATTACCACCGCCTTCTGCACTGGTACTTGAAAGTATCCTTCCTCAGCCACTAGATAAGAAAGTTTTGACTCGCTGCTTGGTCCAGCCCCACGATAACATAACCTCTTTCTTCGCTATCAGAATCTTGTGCCTTGCTTTTCGAAAGTTAGAAAACGCGTTGACAATGTACCAGGAGGCTGCAAAAGGAGCACCATCCATCTGGGGAAGTGCGGCAGAAAACCTCATTAATCTCTTCTGCCAACGTTGTCCGTCTATCAAGGATGTTATAGTAGTCTACCGGAGGCTAGGGAGCAATGACCTGATGCAAAGAGAGGCAACGACGAGACTGTTGGTCTTGTACTTTGAATTGGTTCCACGCATAGCGTTGGAAGCCAAATTTGATGTTTCCACAGCCCTAGCGGATAATTTGAAATTCATGGAGGCCACAACTCAGACTACTAAAGATCGTGTCCTCCGAGTATTGGAACTCGAGAATCTGTTTGCCTTTGCTCACTTTTCACCAGGAATGCGGTGGTTTTCTAAGATGGATGGAAGCTCTACATCACCATTTATGGCTATGTTAAAACTTGCCACGGAAGCTCCAGCTGACCTTACGAATTTTAAATTGAAATTTGTTCTTAGTTCTGTGACGAAAGAAAACCAAATACTCCAAGCGGAGACTTCAACCTCTGCTTTAGACACTCTCATCATGCGTTTGGGGGAGTTATCTAAGGAGGAAACCCCGACCCACGTCTTCCTAGCGGACTGCATCTTCCGTTGCGCAATGAAGCCGATGAAATATATACTTGATCTAGAGGAAACCTCCGAAGAAATTTATGGATCCGAAAAGAAGGTCTCGTCTGTCAGCTTATTATCCTTGGCCGTCACGGAGCAATGGCCATTTGTAGTGAAGGCCTGTGATGACGAAACACTGAAACCCATAGCTAGTTTTATCGCAAACTATCTAGCTTCATCGATCAAAATAGGAGAAGACGAGAAGGTCGTTAAGCATCTCCTTGAAAAGATCGTTGCACAGACTCCAGAGTCAAGCACATCGCGGAAAGAATTTGAGAAGCCTAAGAAGCTTCTTGAAAGTGTCGATATCCCGGAAACGAAACCTCTATCTTCAGGGCTTCAAGAAATTCGGTTGATCGATAGTTCGGCAGTTGCGAAGGCAGAAATTATCGCGAAGATGGAAAATGTGTCGAATAGCTTCCCCGAGGATCGAGGGGCACTCACAAGATGGACCGCAAAGGAGGCTGATGAAGTAATTGAAAATGGCCACCTCACGGCTTTAATAGTCCTTCTTTCCTCTGAACACTTAAGCGTCAGAAAAGAAGCTGTTACCAATCTATCGAAGTTCTCCTTCAAATTGAAGAATTCCACCTTTCAGGAGAAGGATCAAATTTGGCTACTACTTTGCGAATTGGTTGAGACTGCGAAGAAGGTGGTGGACACGGAGCCACTTACCAATATTATTACAGCATTTGCTTCCGCTGCAATAACGGTCCTCAAGAATCCGCTCCATGGTATTTACCCCAAAATCAATGCTTTCCTCACAAAGGGGCCTGAGTGGGACTACAAAAAGATTCCCTTGATGTTCAAGATTCTCGACGAAGCCCCCAGTCTTGATGATGGGCATTATTCGGAAATTGCATGGCTCTTAACATATATGCTTGCTGGTCTCCGTACACCTGGCGACATGAATATTTTCCGAAAACGACAAGTGTTTGAAAAACTCTTCTCGTTGTACAATAGTCCCTACCTGCGGTCTGATCTGAGGGACAAGATCTTGAGGATTATATTCCAGGCCACTGCGATTGAGGGAGGAAGCACCACGCTTATCACGCGAGCTAGCGCAATGACCTGGTTGCAAGCACAAGTTGCTTTGGGTGGTGGGTTATCTCTGCAGATATTGATGGAAAGGATACTAGAAACCTGTGATGAAAAGCGTGTTGGAGCATGGGCAAAGGGGGCCAAATTGAAGGATATAAAAGGAGAAATACTGAGATTTAGGTGACAATAGTAGACTAAGTCAGATGACTGATATGTAAATATAGTAATGAGATACCCAGTACAGGTAATGCACAATGAATCTGCCTTCAACTTTGACAGCTCAAATTCCCTAACAACCAACCCTGGCATTTCAATTCCTTGTCAAAGGGTAGCTCTTGCGCTTACTTCGCGCTTACTTCGCGCTTGGTCGCTTGTATACCCCTGTCAAGCAATATCACACGTCGGCGTCGCAGTCCTTGAACTCGAAAAGGACCTCGATATCGATCAACGACCTTTCCCTCAACAACGTTCTATTAACAATCACTCCAAAATCGTAAATTGCCCAGCCTATTCTTCAACAAACGTTTACTCAAACCGCCAGCATCAATCAGTCTCTGCCAGCACACAAGCAAACCCCAAACAAGCGCTGTCGCCGCTTTGGATGCATACGACCAGCTCCTCTCCTCACGCTCAGCCTGACCTTGGTATTACCATACCAAGCCCAAGGGCGTAAAGGATCTTCGCCAGCAAAGTCCCACGGATTCTCTACGCTCTCTAAAATCGAAATCCTCCCAACCACCCTCGATTCCCAGTGCGCAGCACATCCCCACAACTACCACTTATCCGCCCCATCGCAGCTTGCACACCTCATGGTCCTAGTACACTAATGGCAGATCAACCTGTAACGTTAGAGATGCCTGTACGATATACTCCCGATGAGCTGAAATTCCTTCGCGATTCACCTTTGGTGGTGAGGCCACCTGGTCTACCCCCAGCAGAGCAATGGATGGGGTAAGGTTTCCCAAAAATGAGGGAAAGCAGAGGCTCTGATTGACACAATTTAGGCAACCTGCAGACACTACCCGTAACTCGACCAAGCTCGCAACTGACCGAGCCAAAAATCATGACTCTAACACCATTTTAGATCAGTCAAGGCGGCCTCTCCCTGAGCGCCATGCGTCGCGCAATAGTGCGAGTAAGCAAGTCACCCCCCCCCCAGAAGCTTGTTATGCTAAAGTTCAATCAAGATCCAGAAGATTTGACCTTCGCCCCTCCATCACGAAACCTTTTTCCCTCGTCAATTCGCAATCCAAGTAAGAATTTAGATTCTCCAGACCGGCCTTCACTTCGAGAGACCGAGTCAAAGGAACGCTTTAGCTTCCGCTCAAAGGCCGCAGAAATAGAAAACGACAGAAAAGATAATCGCACCCTCCGCCCCAGACAAGCAGATGGTGAAGATAGCGATGGTGGTGGCAAATGGAGCACAGTCAAGCCGAGAAAGAGTTTTGGCACTGAGGGAGCCGAAAGATTCAATGGGCGCATGGGACTCGATCGGCACCGAGATGACAGGAGGTTCAAGGAACGTGAAGAACGAGAAGTCAAAGAAAGACCACGAGAGTTCGACCGTTTTGCCCGAGACAAAGACGTGGAACGTGATCAAGATCAGGATAGGGATGCTCGCAGGAATGGAACTGGTCGTGGGCGTAATGAGCCAACATGGTTCAAAGATAAAGACAACAACGATGGGCCTCCAACTCAAAGAGATCGCAACAACGGCGATAGAACTGCGGATCGCAGTCGAGGATGGAGAGAAAAGGACCGAGAGGATCGTGGGGACCGAGGGGCTAGAGATGGAGATCGCATAGACAGACGCTGGGATAGGGAAAACCGAGGGGAACATCGACAAGAGCGAGAGCCAGAGTGGATGGACGAACCAGCACCCAAAGAAAGTCATGCTCATACCCAGGAAGAGTTCCAGAAGTGGAAAGAGCAGATGCAAGGCAAGGATAAGGCTGGTAAAACAGGTGGGGAAGAGGCTCCCCCAAAAATTGATACTACGGGATCGTTCTTTGCTTTGGAAAAGCCAAAAGTTGAAACTCCTCTGGAAATTGATACCGGGCCAGACAAATTTTTTGGCATGTGGGGTGCCCCAAAGGGAGAAACCCCAACGGAGTCAGCGGTCGAGTCAAGAAAAGAGGGCATTGCCAAGGCAACTACTGTTGGGAAAGCGTCCAGATTCACATCGTTCTTCTCTCCCCAAGAGGACTCCTCGCGCAGAGCCACCGATCCACCACCAGGATTGCCTCAAAACCAACCGGCAGCACCGACAGGCGGCCCAATTGGCATCTTCCAGGGCCCAGAAGGCGGACAACAAAATACTTCCCAAGCAGCAGAAAAAGAAGCGTTTCAAGCTTTGCTGCAAAAGCTACAACGGCAAGCTCCTGGGGCCAATGGCTCCAACTCACCTGTGAACAACATCCAGCCATCACAGCCTGAGAAGCCTAGGAGCAATCCAGTTTCTCCACCCGATCAGTTCCAGCAATATCGTCTAGAACGTCCAGATGATGGAAGACTAGGTGCACGTAGTTCGCAGCTATTGCAACAGCAGCAACAGCAGCAAGCTCTCCAAGATATTTTGAACCAACGCCAAATATCAAACAGTCAGCCAACTGTCAGACCAGAGCAAATGTTGCAGGATTTAGTTGGACAACGTCAAAACACCTTGAGCCAGGCCTCAGCTCGCCAAGAGCAGCAAAACCGAAATACGAACACCGAATTTCTTATGGGTCTCATGCAAAGTGCCAAAGCAGCACCCGAACCCCAGAGATCCGAGCAAGTTCTGCTAAGGATGCAACAAAATCAGATGGGAGCTATTGACCGCCAAATGGCACATCAGATTAGGGAGCGGGAGGAGATGCAAAGAGAAGCTGCCGCACAAGCACAAGCTCAACGCGAACGCAGCGCATCTCAGCGACAAGCTCGCCCGCTACCAGGGTTTTACGAAGAAGCTGCCGCTTTCCAGCGTGGACCACCACATGAAAGACAATCCAATCCTCCTCAGCCAACACAGATTCTACAACGTCCTCCACCACCTGGACTTGATCTTGGTTGGGACCGCCAGGCTCAACTACCTCCTCAACACAGACTAGCCCAAAACATTGTACCTCCGCCAGGACTTCCCAATGGCCCCCAACGCGGTATGCAACCAATGCCACAGCAGATGTTTCCTCCAGGATTCATGGGAAATTTCCCTGCAGAGATTATGGCTGGCCCTCCAGGTGCGCGAGGAATGCAGATGCCACCACCAGGGTTTTTCAATGCCCCTCCTCCCGGCTTTATACCACCTGGTATGGCTGGATTTAATGTTCCTGATTTCGGTCCTAGTCCATATGACGGACGAGGACCACCACCTAATAGTGGATTTCAAAGACGGCAATAGATCATGGTGCAGATTTAATTACCAACCTGGATTAATGGACATTGAATTCAATGGATGGACGAGATATGATGCAATTGTCAAGTGATAAAGCGATTGTGTAATTATATTTTTGTTAGGGTGATTGGATGGCATGGGCTTGATGCCGAATGAATGGATGGTTGGCTGGTCGGGGATGGACAAGAGAGGCTAGGGATGCAATAGTACCGCTTAATACTTAACTAAGAGGTGAGACTTAGCTTGAGCAAAATATCATGGATATAAATCTTGTGACTGCTTATATTTTTTCACTTGAGACTTCTTATCTAGCTACCTTTTGTAGAGCGTCATAACTTTAGGTCTTCCTTCTTTCGACTTTGCTCTAGGTATTCCTCAAGTGAAGTTATATTGCATAGCTCTTATTATGTGGGTAGAACACTAAACTGTGGAGAAGCTCGTTGGTTAATGATCTAAAGTTTCGTAAATGTAGAACCATAATAAGAAGCCTTTGATTTTCTTGGTCCAAAGGGTCCAAACGCATCAGGGCAGATCCATGACTTGCTTCAAAGTGCCCAGCTATAGGAAGGTCCCAGCATCATAACAAGTCGCATTGCCATGACTCCTAAAACTAATCCTTTCACTCAGCCCATCCCTAAATGTATAGCTCTGCTTTTCATAGAGGCTATGGTAATCTTAGTTCCATTGTCGGCCAGCCCCCAATCGTGCAATTAGAGGTTTGTCTCGCTGCCACCAAAATACTACTTGCAACATCTTCACATCCTGTAAATGCGCATGGATCACTATTCGCAAGATTACCACCACCACAGCTCCCAATTATACTTTGAGGAAACTCTTGACAATCATCGTCCCCTGCAGTATCCGACAAAACAGAGCATTGATGCTCTAACCAGTCTTCATCACTAACATTGAGAAGTTTTTCAATCACAAATGTCTCAGCAGCTACCGAACGTTCACCAGTTTCCAGAACCTGTTATAGTTTACAGCTGGTATCAAGTATGAATAAAACTCTACCCTTTGTATATTCATAAAATCTATTAGGCGTAATTTCATTATCCGAATGATTTCTTCCTACACCTAACTCCTAAAGAAAAATCCAAGAACCAAGTGCAGAAGACTTCAATTTAGAGTACGTCTAACAAATACTAGTTGTGAAATCGATTTAGATGAAAAGGTCAGATAAAGCATTTGATAGATCAATCTATAGTATCCTGCTATGCGTCTGAGTTTGGAATTTTATCTTGTCTATTGATGGACTAGCTAAGCTAAAGATCTAATGGTCACGCGAATGCGGCGTTTTGGATTGCGAAAACAATGGGCAAGTGGAGGTTTGGTAGATAGGTTTTGTTGAGGGGGAAAATAAGGTTCAACTCGATAGTCTAGGGAAAGGTTTGTGTCAAAATGCATGCCGCCCACAGAATCGCAAGGAGGGTTGAGGGCATCGCTCTGTCTAGGTTTGGTTATATAGAATGATAGAGCGTGAGAATATTTGAAATTTGATTTTGTTGATCCGATTACCTGTGTGTTCAGCTGTAGAAGGGATACTTGCTATACGAGGATTTCATTCATTTTTTATGCATGTTTCAAGCCTGGTTTACTTGCTGGACAAGTAGCAGATCCGATACAATAGCTTACTATAAGGTTCTGTTCAGTATTAGCTGAAGAGCGATTTTCATAGTATTTATTTGTAAGGTTCTCTCCTTACGAGATCCTCAATCAAGTCTCATTCATTAAAATACATTTGTTTTAAGAACAGATTTCTTGGTTGAATATCATTTCTCGTTAATGGGTTGGTGTTTGAGCATGAGCTCCCAGTCCCTGGAGGTCATAAACGCATTATGACCTTCCATTACTTGGCTAATTGAAATATCTGGATCACAGCCTTCTCCTTCTGTCGCATCTCCCCGGGTCTCTTTCCTTAAGGCTCATTTGCATGATGGCCATTCAAGCCTGGGTATCTTCAATTGTATGAAAATAAAATTGGTTTTCTGAAGTTTTTTCTTACATAAAAACTTTCGGCAGGTCTTGGTGCTTGTGGTCGAGCTATTAAATTGTTGGCAAGCACTACAGATATTTACATAGTCGAAAAGTCCAAAACTATAGTCATAATTGTTAGCTCCCTGTCAAATATACTATCCAAATATATCTTAATTGTTTCATAGGGCTAGCTATATAACAAAGAATGACTTGTTATTAAAATACTTGAGATTATCTGCCAAGTATTTATTAACGCTTAGAATAGAATTAGCTAAGCTTAAGAAAGAGTTAAGTAAAGTATATAGATAATTTAAGTGTATCTATAAGGGCGACGTACTACTACCTCACGAAAACCAGTTAAAAGGACAAAAAGGAGCGGTAGTGTTTTTCAATTTCTCCGCGGTTACCTCTATCTATCTTGAGTCATGACACCAGCAGCCCTGTAAGAAGTTGGGCCTGGATACTATGGTGGTGGTGTTTTCTTTTAAGACGGAGGGTCGTGTTCCCCTCGACTTTACCTTTCTCTAAGTATAGTTTTAAATCTGTCTGAGGCGAAATTCCATGTAAACTGGGTTTGTAGAGAGTAGCCAGAGGGTACTGAACCCTTAACGAAAGTGCTCACGAATACCAACTTAAACGAGCGGTTCGACAGCAAATTTTTATAAGACTTTTGGCAAAAGGTAAGTTCTTTCAAGGCACTTCCAAAGCTTATCGCTTTTTGGTGCATATAATTTGGGCATTATTTTTATTGTATTCCATACCGCTCTCACGGCATGGGGATAGAATTTACGGAAAATGCTCTTCTAAGGCTAAAAGTTCACTGGTATGGAGCGAGGATTGAATCATAAGTTTTAAGCGACAACAATAGCACATACGAAAGGGTAATTAGGATGGGAAACTCCTTTTTCATCTATGTGGCCCTAGTCATATATATACAGCTCCTCTAAGAGTAAAACATGATACAGGGTTTAATGAAAAACTACAACGTCAAAGAACTAAACATGTAACAGCCATTGTATTTGCTGATGGCAAATATCAAAGATTGAGTAATCCTTTTATTTTTATGTTTCCTTTTCTTTTTTTTTGGTGGGGGGGGGGGGGGGGGGGGGGG
>QYAM01000107.1:0-73936 GCA_003988965.1 Neobulgaria alba | reverse complement strand
AATGGTTAAAAAAACGCGTGTTAAAGATTTAGAAGTTCCGTGCCAAGGAAAAGTGATCGACTCGCTGATATGATCGACTCGCTGATAAACCACGTTATACAAGTTCAAAATATTTTCTTAATCGAACTCCAAATCAATATTCATCACCGACGCCACCCCCCAACAGTCACACAAAACACCAAGAGGAATGCCTCTTCCACGTCAGATACTCCCAAGCCCCCGAATCTCCTCATTCTACTTCCATTAACACTGAAAATACTCCTTCCCATCCAAAATCCAATTCAAACTCTCCTCCAGCCATAAACCCAAACATATGCAGCTCCCCCCCCCCCCCCCCCCAAAAAAAATGCTAACCAAACACTCTCTTCATAAACAAAACTCATGTCGAATAACTCGCTATTAGCCTCCATATACAACCCGCCCTTCGGCACTACGACGAGAACTCGATTCTTGCGGATATCCCATTTCCAGGATTTGATTTTGATCTCAAGGGGGTTATTTGAAAGCAGAAGCGTGCTCGAAGGATGTTATAATCTCCTTCTCTAAGTATGTACTATATAATTGTATATTCTGAACGTATTCTAACCTAATAGCTAGTTATTTATCCCCCTGCATGTAATTGTCACATTTTTGATCAAAAAGATGTATCTTTCCACTCTACACGAAGTACCCACAGGCTTGAATTTAGTAGTGGTGGCTTATTCGGATAGGAGTTGTATGAATATAATTGGTCTTAGTCAACAGCCACACGACATAGCCGCGTCTCGAAATGTTTGAGGCTAGACGCCACGCACTAGGTGCCCTTGAATGTTAGAGACAGAAGTACAAAAAGTGTGACAATTACATACAAGGAGATAAGAACTCATTTGTGCCATAAGTTCCGTTGGAAAGCCGCTATAGGAAATGTCTCCTCATAATGTATGCTTTTGAAATTGTTTTAGAATTCTCCTCATTTAGTTATTCGATTATTAAATTACGATTGCAATTTCAATGGCTTTTTCTATGGTGCCAAAATGTTTGGTAATCTCAAACTTCTTTCGTGAATCTAAGTTTCGGAAATTTACAAAATCAAAAATCACCGAGGTGGTAAGGCGTACACCTTTCTATGACGTATTAAAGTAGGATTTCTTATATATTGGCAAGAGAACAGAAGTGGGATTAAGCTGGAAAGACAATTATAAATATTAAATCAGAAGATATCACTATTCTAGCTAGATACCTTATTTCTCCTTGGTGAAAGATTAGGAGAGGACATCTAATGATTTCTTTGTTTTCCTAAATCACAACTCTACTACTTTCGAGCATTCTAGGTGCCCTGGATATAAATAATATTCCTAGGCATGGTGACATGGTATTTCCCTTTTTAGGAAAATAGGAGTTTCAAGACTATTAACATAATATAGAAATACCCAAGTTCAAAATAAAGCGCCTACTTGTAAAGTTTGCTCTAATAAAGATAGGCACTAAGATAAAATTCCTCCGAGAGTCGTCATTGGAAATACCATGTAACCCAATTAAAGATCAATCACTCACTCCTACCCTAAACCTTTTATTCTCCCGCTAGTCCTACACCTATATATCTATATCCCCTTCTCCAATACTTACTAATCACTACTCTCCTCTAGATCCCCCTCCTATAAAATCTACAAAACTTATTCTCAAAATCGGAATGATAAATTATGCTTGGAAAGAACACGAACTTATAGAATTTAAAGCGATAGATTCTTAAACCCACCAAGAAATAGATAAAATAAAAAAGTATCGAAGAAGAAGAAGAAGAAGCATAGCATTTGACTACTTCACTTCATACCATCTCTTTCTCCTACCACAGGATCTCTCACAACCCCTATCGAAAAACCAATCAACAGCACTTCCTAAAACCAGAAAACAAAGCATAAATAAAGAGTCAACCCCCCCCCTTAACACCAATCACCAACCGAAAACACGACAAACTAAATTTTATCTCTCTACGAACCCGCTAATCCAAATCAGTCCAATTCAATCCAATCCAATCCATCTCATCTACCTTTGATATCGAAGACTAGAAAAAAGATATGGATAGATAGATATACATATAGTAATCAAAATGCTATAAAACTACATCCATCCATCCATCCAATCTCCATACCTCTTCCCTCCATCCCTACCTAACTCCAAGCAAGTGAACAACCCCCCCCCTCTCTCCATCTCACAGCTAAATAAAAGGAAGAGAAGAGAAAGAAAAGAGAAATGAAGAACCTCCCAACCCCCCCATTAACATTCATAAATAAAAAAAGTGAAAAGTAAAAAAAAAAACATGTAAACAACTTTCTCCTTCTCTCCCTCACTCACCCCTTAATCATATCCAGTACCAGTATTTATCTTCTTTCACCCACCCATCCCACCCTATAAAATAACACACAGATACACACACATACACACACACATAGAAAAGGTTAAAAAACCTAGTATTTCTTATCTCATCACATACACATCTTATATGAAAAAAAAATAAAAATAAAAATAAAAATATCTTCATCTTCTTCATCGAATCACTACCTATTATTCATTTAGGATCCTTTTTCTCATCCCCCTTCCCTCCCTCCCCTCCCCTTCCCAAGCAACTTAATTTTTCCCTTCTCTCTTCCTCACTAACTACCTACACAACTATAAGTTTCTCTCCCCCCCCTCCTCTCTCTTCTTCCTACACTTCTTATCTACTTCTCTCCCAATAAGTAAAATATAAAGGAAAAGGAAAAACAAGCTCGAGAGGAAACCCTTAATATCTGTAATTCCATCGACACACACATTCCAAATCCAACAAACAACCACAAAGGAAAAGTACACCACACCGCAAGGCTCTCATTCTCTCCCCTAAATCATCCCCACAAGCCATCATTCGTCGTCCCCCATCTCCAAGAAAAAAAACCTCAATTATTATCAATCAATCAAGAAATACAAATTCGTGTAAACATCCCTACATAATCACACAACTTCCACAGCACCCTCTATTTTGATCTGCATCACCGACCTCCATCTTTCCACCTGGTCCACCGCTTCCCGATCCACTGTTACCCCCCGCCGTGTAACCTGCCATCTCTTTGTTATAGCGTCTGATTTCGCGGACGATATCGTAGAAGGCGTTGTCAACGTTGATGCGGGATTTTGCTGAGGTCTCGATGAATTTGCACCCGAAGGTACGGGCTAATTGTTCCCCCTCTGCGATACATTGTTAGTACCTTAATGCTATAAAAGGCAGAGGGGTTAGGGCTAGTAGATGGGAATCAATAAACATACCAGCCTTCGATACTTGTCTTTCACCCTCTAAATCGCACTTGTTGCCGACCACGATTATGGGAAAGTAATCCTTATCCTTCACCCTCAAGATTTGTTGTTGGAAAGTGAGAATCTCGTCGAAACTCTGTCTACTCGTAATGCTGTATACCAACAAGAAACCCTCTCCAGTGCGCATATACTGTTCTCTCATCGCCGAGTATTCTTCTTGGCCGGCTGTATCGAGAACATCTAGTAGCGCAACCTCTTCGTCGATCACGCATTGTTTGCGGTAGGAATCTAAGTGTTTCGCATCAGGCTGTGGTACTTGAGGCAGTGACGAAGAAAGAGCGACGAAAGAGACGCGCTGTGCATGGTGGATGAGGAAATACCTTCAATTGTTGGATCATATTCATCGACGAAATGACTCTGTATCAACTGAATCGTCAAACACGACTTTCCAACACCACCTCCGCCCACGACAACCAACTTATACTCTCTCAAGAACTATCGCAATCGATGTATCAGCGATTACCCTACACCAAGTAGACGCGAACGAGGGCGACATACCTTTGAAGCCATTGCTTATCTTGAAAGAAGATCCGACGAAAGGTTTAAATTGCCCTCACGATATCTCATCAACCAGACAATCCCTAGGCAGAGAAGGTATGGTATGGTGTGGTCGGGCAAGGTAGATGCTCTGATGTGCTCGGCCGGTGGACGTCTAAAGTTCAGTGCCAACTCTGAAACTGGAAGGAGAGTCTTGATTCTAGGCAATGCGGATTGAGGATTGCGCTGGTGTGGTGGTCGAGTTCAGACAGCTCGGTTTGCTCGTGCTCACTCGCGATTGGAAAGGGAGATCTCCGCCAGTTGTAAATCCGACGTGCAGTGCGTGCGTGCAGGTAGGTTGCTTGCTTGCTGCAGGAGAGGAAGGGAGGGTGCTCGGTCGGTGGTGGTGAACGATTAGAGGAGGCTAGAAAAAAAGGGTCTTGGGTCTCCTTGGTGGTCAGTGGGCAGTGGTCACCGCGCCGGGAGAATTGACCGTGATGGGAAATGGGGGGGGGGGTGGGGATGGGGATGGGGGATGAAAGGGACGGTCGACTTTGACGACAGCGGCACTTTTACAGCACAACGACGCGGTGCTGTAGTTGGGTGTGGACGAGGGACAAGACCGTAGGAGCGAATGAGGGACAATTAGAATAAATGAATAATTTGGGCCGTATCAATTGCGAGGTCTGGGACGAAGATGATGTTGGATGTTTCTGGAGTCGCGGGAGCGGTGCGGGTTGGACGATGATTCGTAGATTGGCGGCCTGGCCTGCGAATTGTCTGTGTCTGCGAGGCGGGTCGTGCCCGATTTTTGGCCCGGCGTGATAGCGCGCGCCCGGGGTGGTGCTAGACGGACGGGGGCTAGCTGGAAGAGGAAGCACTCGCGCGTGTGCCAAGCCGAAGCATGAGGACGCAGATATCAACGCTCCCTTCTCGAAGACAGAGTTTTCGGCCTCTGTTGCACAAGCAGAGTCTCTTCGGTACACAGAATGGAGACGGCTCAGCCCCAAAACTCTCTTTTCTTTGCGCACTCTACGGGGAAAAAAAAAAATCAGATTTAACCGCGAGTGATTTCAGATGTCGACCTGATTTCTTTGCTTCTTCCTTCACCGTTGGACGTCCCCTTCACTCACCAGCCACATCAGTTTACCACCAGCAACAAGCGTCGAGCCCATAAAAAATAAGCTTCTCTCGATAAATTGCTCACCGCCTGTCAAATTCAATGTGTTCGATTTGATATTGTGTCGGTAGCCGAGTTGTCCTAGCTCTTGGTAGACCAAGTAATGAAAGACACCCCAGACAGTTTATACAGCGCGGTGTTCGAAATCGGAAATTGACGTAGTCTAGCAACCGAAATGGCGTTATCCGTCCCCCTCTTTGGACCTTTTCCCTGATAATCGCTGGTTTCTGCCGGATAGGGGTACGATTACGGGGTATTCTCTCGCCATTTCTGCTATCCGCATTTGGCTATTATTTAATGGAAGAAGATCAGGGGAGGGTTAGATCTACAGGCTAGAGCTTTATGAAGCGTATACAAGAATTGTTTCCTTTACCATCCTAGGAATTGTGGATCGTGGAGATGGAGACAAGGTTGCAACACTAACATTGAGGATAGACGGCACAGCGTTTCCGAGCTCGAAAACTCTCGCTGATCAGGACCTCTTTCCCTCCATTTTGAATGGGCTTTATCAGTCTATCATTTCCCAGGACCGTCAATACAAGCTGATATCACCATATGTATAGAAGATGTGATAAGGGTAACGCATATGGCGGTAAGAAAGAATCTATACTCTGGAAATTGCTGGTTGAAAAGCGTGGGTTTGGATTCGTGGAGACGAGCAAGCGATGGTAAGAAGGAGATTACCGATACTGAGTGAGGTGATTTGGATGTCTCGGGATCGGATTTGACTTGCTCTCCTCCCCTCCTCGACTACCCTTTGCGCTGAAGATAAATATCAACCGTGTGAACATGAGAAAGAACTCCTACGAAAAGTCGTGTGGTAACGCTGAGTTAGTAACTTATCCGCACTGCGCGTGTGGAGTCGTTGTGACTGGGCGACTGGGCGACTTGATTGTGCAGAAGCCGTGGGGTGGGTGGTGGAATATGCATGGAACATGGCCCCTGCGCGGAAGTCACAGAAAGGAGGGGATTGGCTGCTTGCGATTGGTGTGCTGAGGCTAGGATTAATTTGTTTGCGCGGACCCCTGATTATTAAGTTGGACCTTGCGCTTGATTTAGGAGATCGGGGGCGAGGAGAAATTGGATTACGAAGGCGACTACGAGCGATGGGAAGGGTCGTTAGAGTATGCATGCGTGCGCTCTTGATTATTGTGGTGTTGGCGTGGTTGTCGAAACTTAATTGTAAATTGAAGAATGGATGCATGATACTAACACCCTACTGGATCATATTATGCACACCTGTGGCTGAAGGAGTTCGTACAGTGTCATTCGATTGTGATCCTTCTAGTTCAAGATCTCGCCTGATATTATTCTTCACCGGTACGTACATACAGCACACGTACAGCTCCCACGTGCAAAGCTTGTGCTATTATTTCTTGTCTTACATGCCTCTATAACCTGTCCATGTTATCGCCAAAGAGAGAATTTTAAACCAAAGAAATCTTAGGAACTGCACACGGTGTTAGAATCTCACAGTCAAACGGAGATATTAGGATAAATCGCACTGCTTAGCTTCAACCTCACCATCATCTTCCCCCTCCACGCTGACTCTCTTTCCATCCACGTTTTTCTCCACCTCCGCCACCAGGCTTTCCAAAAACTTGAGATCACTACCGAGAATCAGTAAATGCCGTTTATGATAACTCACAATGCTTCGTCCACATCTCCATAATTCACTCACTGTCCAACTAGAGTTACGGTGTTCCTAGGCTTGCCCCACCGCGGGTAACTACCGACCTTCACCCCCTTAGGCTCAACCCGTTCCGCCAATTCAGTAAGGTAAGTTGCTACGGCACTTTCTGCTTGTGGGGTTGAAATAAGGATCCTGTGGATTCCTTCTCCGTCTGGATCGGTCAATCTAGGGAGGATGAAGGGTTTCATTCCATCGAGAAGTTTTTCGAAGAGTCGAGGAACACCAGGTAGGACATGGATGTTTCCATTTATACAAGCGATTGGCACCCAGAGATCTTCCATGGGGAAGAGGACTTGCTTTTTGATGTCGCGGGATTCGTCTATGGGAAGCTCGACCATGCGGAGTTTTGCTTTGCGGGCTGGAGAATCTTCATCCCAGGAGAAGTTTGGTTGAGAAGGATGGGGCTTCGAGAGCTTCTTCATCTTGTCGTAGGCTTCTTGGTGGAGTATGAGGGGCAGGTTGAATGCTTTTGCTATCGATTGATAGGTGATGTCGTCGTGCCTGGGATATATTAGCTACGCTTCGGTTCGTTCGAGCATCGCCCTACGTTGGCCCAATGCCTCCACTGGTAACTATGAAATCGTAATTGGTACTCATCCGGCGGACGGCTTCGACAATTTCCTCCTCATCATCTGCAATCACTTCGATGCGCTTCAGGGCCTGCAGATTTCTCAGTATCTCCCTAACCGCTCCCAATACCACAACTTACTATTCCGAGCTTGAAGCAGAACTTTGCCATGTATGCCGAGTTGGTCTGCGGGGTGGATCAGCACCTTGCCTACACAGCTCCACGAAGTCTACCTACATCTACGGTCTTGCACCAAATTAGCCATGTATTTTATGCAGCCGAGATTCTGGCCCAGATGCCCATGGACACTGTACCTTCCCTCCCAGAACCTCATCTCCAATTATCAGACATGCTGCCGTGTGTATCGCTCTGGAATTCCGCTCATCGGGGGTGCTTGATGAGGTCATGATTCTGTTCGCAGAAAAGCTTCCAGCGGCTGCAGAGGTATGTGCGTAGTTTGGCAGAGGGCGGGTGAGGTGTCTTGCTACTTGAGAGATTCGTGAGAACATGAGCTCTGTTTTGGTAATGTTCTGTCAAGAGAGGAGGGGTGCGAGATTTTTCGAGGGTGATAATGACGAGGAACAGCGGGGTCGGAATGCCGCCAGCCCGCACGATCGTCTTTGGGAAGGAAGCGGGCTCGGCACCGCGTGGAGCCTTGGGCCTACCCGCAGCGCGAAGGGTGAAGAGAGAATCACGACAGGTCCCAGGTCCATGCCGAGAGGTGCAGATGGTTCCAGGACGGTCCTGCACTCCTCGCAGCCCAGGCCCTTCGCACTCCTCTTGCCACCAGGTCGATCGCGTTTGTGCGTCTTCTCTGCCCTAGTTCCAACGCAGCGGACTCCCCGCCGTCCGATCTTCTCAACCATTCGATACCAAGCTCGAGCCAGGGCAATCGCCTCCATTCCGGTGCCACATCGACTCGGACCAGGGGTAAAACACCAGAGAATTCCCCGTCCTCGAGCGCAGCCAGGTCAACAGTCCATATCGCTTCGGACCAACCTTATATTTTATATCCTCATTTCTTTCTCTTCCCGGCTGCTTCCTGTCTTCTTTCTACCGCGTCTCGCACACGATCCACGTTTTCGCCCCTTTATTCTGTCAGCAGCCCATAGAATGCTCTGGGCACCGGGCTCCTGTCCCACCTCGTCATTTGATTCGATGCCGAACATGCCGGGCAGCGGCTTCAACTCAGCTTCTTATCACCACGAATCATGCATTTCATGCTTGCTACAAAGTCCGTCTCTCTTAGATGACTAAGACCTTCTCCGCAATACTAGTATGACGTGGGAAACCGACAGTGGAATAAAGTTGCATTAACTAGGCCGGATCATCCACACAAAAAGATCGGGTGTTACCCTCCCCTTCCCTTTCCTTCCTCCCCATCCATCTTTTCAGCAGTCAGTCATGTCGACAGCCGGTCCTGCGCATAGAGTTCAGTCTGCTCAGGTAGAATATGGCTATCCCCTAGGACATCTGGGTCACCTTAATCATGTCGAGGAGCTCAATTTCACCAAGTTCAAGGCAGCATGTGAGGCGAAAGGACTCTATACGCCAGGGAAAGACAATGAGGAGGGATCGCATGATGACGCGACACTGCTGTAAGCTGTAAACTGAGCCTATTCCCAGTAAGCCGGACACTGACCAGAAGACAGCCGCTTTCTTCGGGCCCGTCGCTTCGTGGTGGCAGACGCTCTTCAACAATTTCAAGACACAGAGAATTGGCGCAAAGCAAACGAAATAGGGAAGTTGTACGAAACAATTGACCTAGATCATTATGAGGAAACCCGAAGATTGGTA
Source organism: Neobulgaria alba (assembly GCA_003988965.1). Lineage (NCBI taxonomy): Eukaryota > Fungi > Ascomycota > Leotiomycetes > Helotiales > Gelatinodiscaceae > Neobulgaria > Neobulgaria alba. The sequence continues at coordinate 64,897 of QYAM01000107.1, read as the reverse complement.
CCTACCCCACCCCATTCTTGAGCCCCTTCGCGATGCAAGATCCTAACAGGAATTTTACTTAGTATCCCCAATGGACTGGCCGTCGCGATCGACGAGGTATTCCCGTATATGTGTTCGAGGTTAAGCATCTGAATGCCAAAACAATGGCAGCGTATGAGAAGTCTGCCAAAGAGACTGGAACTTCGAGCAAAGCAAAAACTGACGGGAAAACTTCTCCCAAGCTGCTTCGTCTTTTCGCGCTGTACGAAAATCTCATTAGATTTACCATGCCATTGTGCAGCGCGTTGACGGACAGAAAGTACCCAAGGACGCCAATCACTCAGAGTAACAATATTGTGGATATCAGTGGCGTAGGGCTGAAGCAATTTTGGAATCTGAGGACGCACATGCAAGATGCTAGTACACTCGCCACGGCTCATTATCCCGAAACTCTAGACCGAATTTTTGTAGGTTTTCTCTCATTTATGTTCCCCATATCTCTATTACTGTCTGACCTCATTATTACGGGCCGCTTTCGTTGGTTGATAGCCGTCCCGAACGCTAACGTAACGAACCAGATCATTGGCGCCCCCGCATTCTTCCCTACGGTTTGGGGTTGGATCAAGAAATGGTTCGATCCTATTACCACATCTAAAATCTTCATTATCTCTCACGCAGATGTTAAGAAAACCCTAGAATCATTTATCGACCCTGCAAATATTCCTAAGAAGTATGGAGGTCAATTGGATTTCCAGTTCGGGGATCAGCCCGTCTTAGATCCTCAAGTGCAAGACGTTGTAGAGTGGGCGAGTGGGAGTGACTTTCCTCACGGACCTATGTACTGGGTGCACCAAAAGGCAAAGAATGAAGGTGGGCAAACGCTTAGCAAAATGAAGGCATTCGCAGTTGGCACCCGAGATGGAGAGGACAGGAAGATCGAAGTCTGTACAGTCGCTACAACTATCCTCGATGACGAAGACACCGACGGGACGAGAACCCCCATTCAATTGAATGAGAAGCAGAAATACCCAGAGTCGAGACCAGATTTAATCAGTATGCCTACCGAGGCAGAAACTCCACCTCAAACATTAACGGAGAAGTTAACTAATGCTGAAGCCACAAAACCTAGCCAGCCTATACCAGCGAACCTGACAGTCCCACAAATAGAACAACCGACCATTAGCGAGCCAGAGAAAGCCACATATGCTGACGCCGAGTCTAAACTTGTAGTGCAAAATAGAGAAGCTATTCCCGTATCACGTCCGGAGCCCAAGCCATTTGTTACTGCAACAGAGAATCAGACTCTCTCCACCAAGGATAATGTCGACCCCCAAGGTCAACACAAAACCCAGGCTACAACTTTACTTGACCGTCATATCACGCTTGCGGATCACGCAATAAATGGGCAGGTCCTTCTGTCTAAATCAAAAATTGAAAAGGGGAAAGGCACAGCGTAAGGACAAGTTAATCAACTTGATCTATAAATGATGCTCAGAACGGCAATGGATAGTATAGCAAGCCGAATATCGCTTCAATTGGATTTCAGGTTGGGTTGGGAATCATCCTAGTTTATCCGCGATTCTGGTTTATCTCCGGTCCATGATAGCTCGGTACATATGTTTTTCGTGGTTGAGTAGAGGATATACCTGGGGCATTTACTGGAAAGTCGTTTCGGACTTGGTGAGCATTTGTTGATACCTAGCGAGCGCATTTCGTCTCTTTGATAGTAGATGAAATAAAGTGCGCTGAACAGGTTTATCTATCCAACGATACTGTAGGTAGATTGAATCTTTCGATGCCGAATGATTATTTTGGCTGGCTGTGTCGCAGTGGCTGGGTTGTGGCTGAGGCCTTGGTTTCTTCAAGGCAGCACCCACTTCATCACCCCGCAATTAAACGATATCCGTGTATTTAAGAAACAGCTTCTTCGTACTCTACAAGTAGCAAGCCCACCTCCTCCTTGCACTAGCACCACCAAACCCAATTAAGCAAGGTCCAGAATCATACAGTAGAATTACCACCGGGAATACGTCGGCTTGACAACACCTACCTTAATCATCCATTTACTACTAAATCAAGCTTCCATTTAACCCCGCCCCCAAGCTCTCAGCAAGCTCTCCACAATCCGTTCAACCTTCCGTCTTATACACACAATATCCATCATCCGACTCTTTGGTAAGGACCACGACCATGTCTTCTGACCCTCTCAGCAATGAGGGCATTCTCAAGCATATGGGAGATGCTCTGCCTACACATATCAAAGGCGACACCAATTCCGACCTCAGCAGCTCCTACGAAGCTATCGGCCTCTTCGCGCATGCGTGCATGGTTGCTGTTGGGTTCAGGCTAGTCGGGTTCGGAGAGGACAAGAAGATGGGTAAGCTCTTCATACCAGCGAACCATCAATTCGATGCTAAATTATCTTTAGAAGCAGAATGCAGTAGATTAGCACCACGATTATCTTCCCAATGGAACTCCTCATTCGGATCGCATTCGTTTCTCTATGCTCACTCTCAGTCGTCAATGCAATATGTTGTTAAGGTTGACCGATTAGGTGGAAAGGCGGAGATTAGAGGGATTGGATTGGGTGATGAGAGGATAAGTCGGCTTGAGGTTGTGGCAAAGGATTATGTTTCGTCAGCAGCCTTGCCTTTGAGGATTACCTTGACGGCTGGAGGTGATGAGGATCGTTCGGATTTAGAGAGTAAACTAAAGGATATTTTTATCTCTCCATCGAGGATTCAAGGTCGGTAGTTTACACCATCTGAAAGACCCAGGCTAACGCACTCAGATCTCTCTTCACTTTTTAAAGTAACCATCATCCAAAAGCTTATACCGGGTTTACATAAAGAGGGCTATCAGGAAGCGCCGAACGATACAGTTCGCGCAGCTGCTCAAGCCGCTAGAAATGAAAGAGAATCAGACCTAGACGCTCGCCGCAACCCACCTCCGAATCCCCTTGCAGATCCAGGCCTCCCTCAACCAGCTCGCCCATACCCATTCCAAGATCCCCTTGCGGTTGACCCCCGCCGTCCGATTCCCCAAGGCGACTTCCCACCCCCGGGCTTCGACGACGAATACGATCTTAATAGGCCTTTGCGTGGAATGACACCACAGTTCCCAGGTGCTGGGAGTCCATTCAATATCGGACACAATGATCTAAACCCCCCCGGGCTTGGGCCAACCGATCCTTTGAGAGGCAGTTTTGTTGGCGGTGGGGGTTTGCCGAGACCGGGTGGAATGGGGGGTATGCATCCAACTTTCGATGATCCCTTGTTTAGAGGCACCGGGGGGCAAGAACAGGACCCAAGAGCACCGCCTGGAGCGAGGTATGATCCTACGGGTCCAGGTGATGGACCACAGAGAGGGGTGGGAGGAAGGCCACCAAATCCCTTTGGGGGATATGGAAGTAGTGACTTCATGTGAGAGGTGATTGGGAAGGAATTTGTAATGATGATGATGACGACGATGCATGATGTATGAGTATACCTGAGGGGTGAAAATGGGTAATTTGATATAGAAATATGCAGGTGTCTGGCAAGTGGTGCATAGTACCACATGGCTTACACTAAGTAAAAAATTAGGTATCAAATTTAATTAAATACACTCCCGTCGTCTCAAGATAACGTTTCCCCTAACCTCAGGTAATAGCGCCCGAGAAGTTTTGTTTCCGTGCAAAATAACACTTCCAGCCAAGTGGCATTTCTATCAAGGTAGTAGTGACGGTACAGCCAAGGTCTACCAAATATGGAAAGTACAGGAAATTACCACTTCCTTCCGTTTCTTGCAACTGCTTTCTTTCCTGCCTATTCCCAGACGACTCACTCAATGTACTCTCACCCAGACTATTTCCAATGACGAAACAACACCCTATCACTTTCATATCCAATCTAGAAAGTTGCGGGATCTCCTTCGTCCTTTTAGGGATAAGCCATACTGTCACTAACACTACATTCGCTCACTCCTTTCCCTGCCATCGACATTAAAATCACGTCTTTCTTGCCCCATCTCTATTTACCCAGTTTGCACAGAGAGCAATGTCAACGTCCACGGTTAGCTCGGGTGGCTCTGATGCCACAGAATCTCCAAACCTTCCTCAGATAGCGGATACCCACTCTTTTGTGAATGTGGTGAAGATTTTATCGGAGTAACATTGCCTTCTACTAGCGTTCTTCGGATTTGCGCTTTGCTAATTATAATATAGTTTCTTCCTGGATGAGATACCGGTTCCTATGGCTTTTGAGGCCTTAAAGGCACCGGATACCGGATATAAGCTAGCTTTTTTAGTTGATCATCTTGTTAAGAATGTGAGAAATCCGGCGTTAATAAATGCAATTCTGTTAGTCAAGGCTATCTCGAGCTCTCTAGCGTGAGCGGAGGTATTATACTAATTCTCGACAGGACTTTAAAATGGCATTTCTCTCTACTGGCGGATGACGACCATCATGGCATCTTTGGGATACACCAGGCTCGGGCGAATGCATGCGAGATTGTTGCCTGGCGATTTCTCAGCAGAGTGACAGAGCGAGAGGCAGTCGATTTCTGTCTATATACTTTACCACTGAAGGATCTTGAAGATTCCAACGTCCAACAAGCAACGACAGAAAATACGCCTCTCTTACCACAATTCCAGGATCGTCATCCCTCCATCCCACGGCCTGTAAACAGACGAGCAGACCAAATGCTAGCAGAAATTCTACGCGATCCAGAGTCCAACAAACCTCCAGGCTATGATGAAGAAGAGCCCACCTCTGCATTCAATGGTCTTAATGGACTTGAAATTGCTGCAGCTGCTAGTTGCAAGCATTTCTTGGGTCAACATACTGTCCACAGGATCGTTTGTGGTATATGGAATGGTGACATTACGTTTTGGGATAGCTTAACTCCTAATGCAAAGAAGAAGGCGCACTTTTATATCATGGGGAGACATGAACACTTTTTGAGGTTGAGAGTTCCGAAGTATATTAAGGGTTTTGAGGTTATTTTCTTTGCTTCGAGCTTGTTTCTGTTTTATGCCGTACTAGAGGAGCGCGATCCGTAAGTCGTCCTATATCTGTGCTGAACTCTCTCCGAATCCCTTCACCATATAGCGACACATAACTAGAGTTTCATCATTCTTAACTTCAGCCTTCAAAGCACTTGTAGCTAAATGACATGGCGAATCATAGATACAAAATATATCCCGTTGAATATCTGCTTTACGTCTGGTTTGCCGCCTTTGCATATGATGAGTTAGGAGAATTCCTCGATGCTGGAGGTGTGCTGTATTCTGTTAACGTTTGGAACATGGTCGACTTGCTCATTATTCTGATTGGGATTGCCTTCGTAGCCATAAGTAACAGCTCCAACTCACTAATTTATCGTACAGGACTAACTAGATACTCTAGGAATGATTGGCATATATCAAAATGATCACCACATTTGCGATATTGCTTTCAATATTTTGTCCCTGGAATCACTCTTCATGATTCCTAGGTAATTTAGAATTTAACTTGTTACCTTGGAAGCTAACTCGGCTGACAGGGTTGCCTCTTTGTTGAGCCTTCTCCCTTACTTTGGTACTCTAGTAAGTTCTTGGTGCAAGATACACCCCCATGCAATAATAATGACACATGTAAACAGTTGCCTTGCTTGAAACAAATGGTATGACCCCCATTATTTCCAGCTGTCTAGATCACGCTCCCTAACTATCATAGACTGTCGACTTCTTTAAGTTCATGGGTATCGTTGGGGTTATTTACCTGGGTTAGTAAGCATGTAGTCTTTGCTACGATCTCTAGCGCTATGGGAATCTCAGAGTCAACAAGCTTTTTAAAGATTGCTAAATGGACATGACAGGATTTCTCTCTACTTTCACCTTACTCGCACGCAAGACATATACGCTGGGACAGATGGTATGGTTCCTAACACAGATCTTCCTTGGCTCCAGTACTTTGGCTTGGGAGATTATGTGTAATGTACGGCATCTCTACTAGGGTCAAGATCTTGCTTCCTTTACTGACCATGGCGGCTTTCATAGATCAATCATATTTGGGGACCGCCACTAATGGTATGTCCATAACCCCGTGAACTAGACTGGGGTCTTTCTCATGGTCTCATAGATTATGTTCGTGGTCATGACTAAGATTCTTCTTTTACCGGCTCTCATTACCATTCTTCATGCGACCTTTGCCAAAAATATCGCCAATGCTAGACTCGAGTATTTGTTTGTGTACTCCGTTTATACTCTGGAGGTGAGTTGAGGGTATCAAACCTATTCCCTTGAGATTGACTGAAAATTTGTCAGGTCTCGACTCGAAACAGATTGACTCACTTCTATCCGCCCCTCGTAAGTTGCGACTGAACCAAATGGAGAGGTATAGTCAGATAGATCCACTAATAGCATATCAGAACCTAATTCCGCTGTTGCTGGTTCGACCATTAAGGCTTATTGTGCCCACCAAGAGCCTGCGAGTTTGGCGTATCTGGGTCCTAAAGATAACCCACTTACCCATCGTCGGCACTATCATGTTATGGGACATGTTTCGAGACACGGATCGAGGTGCCGAAGCGGTTTTCGATGACATTGATCTCAGTTCCGCCGAAGCTCTTCGCATCTCCAGGAAGAATAATCGACCAAAACCATTTTTGACTGCGAGAACTGCAGCTAAAGGTGGCGCTCATCATCTAATTGAGATGCCGTCGGATTCAAATCCTCATACTATTGCGAGGACTCATGATAAGATGGGGAAACATACTTCGCATGGCTATAATCATAAGGAATCGATGGCACAGTCGAGCAGTGAGTTGGAGGTGAAGATTGAGGGGTTAGTTGAGATGGTTGGGGAGCTAACGGAATTGGTTGTCTGTCTACAGAAGGGTGGAGATGGGGGTGGGAAGAGAAACGGGAAGTGTGGGCATTGTGGGCATTGAGAGGTGGTTTAGGGAGGGGTTGGGATGGGGATTGTAGGTACTAGTACGAATGGGCAAGGTGATGAAAGAGGGAAGAAATTTTAGGTATGGAGTATTGTTGTGTTTGAGATGGATGCATAGACAGTGATATCGAGGTTGAGATTGATATCTAATTGAAAGGTGTGGTCTTGGAAGTGAGTGAGTGAATCGTGTCTTGAATTCGCCAGGTTCAGAGAGAGGCTCCCACCTGTTCCCGGGTGGAATGGGTAGTAGGTATTCTTGGTGGCCATGAGGGAGAGTGAGGTCTAGGGGGAAAATGGCGGTTTAGATTTAGTTGTAAGAATTGGTGAGTGTGGAGGAGGAGGAGGAGGAGGAGGAGGAGGATATGAGAAGTGGGATTTATGGAGAATGGGAGAATGGGAGAGAATATCTTTGGATGGATTAGTGGCTGTTGGGTGGGAGGGAGGATGGGGAAGATCGGATTATTTAAGAGCATTCTTCTAAGGTCCCTTTTAGGGATGTCGTTTAATTGGCAAGTTTTACCTATGACTAGTTGCCGCTTCGCTTCAATGAGGAATAGGAAAATAAGCTGTATATTTGTCTCGACCTCGGCTGCCGTGACGTTTTGCACCTTTTCTTCTCGTTCTACAAGCCCGATAAGAAACACCGAGCTTAAATTAGTCGTGCGTCAATTACTTGGGGAAGAGGGGCAGGACGAAGGTACCAAACCTTAACCCTGGACGAGTTTATTTATCCCCACATTTACCTTTACAACTCGAGGGTTATCGACGACCCCTGGCCTCTCTCGATGCTTCTGAAATGGGTTCTGGAACGGCATCTTCTCGGATGATACGACTACACGGAGAATTGGACGAGCGGTGTCGGTGTCCTCGTGCATGGAAGCGCATGGGCCCCGCAAGAGCGCAATTTGCACCTACACACAGGAAGATCTTGGATCTGGTTGCGGGGGCGCGAGCAGGTACCGACCTTATTATCTCCGCCACGTTTGCGACGGGGGGATCGCCCAGATGCCATGCTGGATATCCTGTGTATGGCTGACAAACCGGCCGACCTGCGGGACAGCTTCTGGAAAGCTGCGTGTCCGTACGCTGGAAATATGGGGGCTGTCTCTGGTGGAAAAGTGCCGTGACAAGCAGATGCCTCCTGCGCGGCGCCTGTGGCTGCGGTGTCTTCGGCGAAATAGAAACGCTGGAGAAGGCGCTGTTGGCGGTGGTGTAGGCCGGCCTGGCTCTCCCCGGAGGCTGCCACAAGCAGAAGGCCCAACGCTGGCGCTGCCTGCTGCTGGCGGGCCTCCATGTCTACCCCGCGTCCCCCAGCTGCTCGGTCGCGGTGCTACTGTGTCGTGGCCAATGGGCGCACTGGGGCTCCGCATCGCAGTCGGGCCGTGGCGGGGTGCGGGAGGCAGTCTGCTCCATCGGCTCTGCTAAGGTGTGCTGGGGCTCACAATGCCAGGGCGTCGACGGATCCTTTCTCCTGGCACTTCGGTTCCTGGCGGAGTGAACGGCCTGGTGGAGGAGAGATCAGATGCATCGTGCAATTTATGTTGGCTTCGAGGCGGTATATATAGCTTCACACGTCCTTCCAGACTTCTTCCGGGCATCAACCTGAGATTCTTCCTCCGCCCTGCTCATTTTCTCCAAGATGTTTTTGATACTAAGTCTGGCCTCTTTGCTCCTCGCGGGGGCAAGTGCTGCTCCCGTCAACGAGCTCAGAGCAAAGGACTTGAATTCTTTTGTTGCCGCTGAGAAGGTCATCGCATTGCAGGGAGCGTTAAATAACATTGGTCCGAAGGGATCTCAGGTCCCGGGTGCTGCTGCCGGATTCGTTGTTGCAAGTCCCTCAAAAGCCGATCCAAATTGTAGGCCAAGATGAAGAAATCACCCGGGTGTGGGAAATGAGCCATACACTCACACCACCTAGATTTCTACACATGGTCCCGAGACTCAGCCCTCACAATGAAGATGGTGGTCGATGAATTCATCTTCGGCAAGAAAGAGCTTCAACCGTACATCGAGGACTACATCCACGCCCAAGCAGTCCTCCAGACAATTTCAAATCCATCGGGTACCTTCCTCCCCAATGGTCTCGGCCTAGGAGAGCCAAAGTACCAAGTCGACGGGAAGAGATTCAATGGTGCATGGGGACGTCCTCAACGAGATGGCCCTGCCTTGAGAGCTATTACTTTAATCGCGTACAGTAATTGGCTCATCAAGAATGGTCAGTCGAGAGCTGCTAGGACTGTGGTGTGGCCAGTCATCTCGAACGACTTGAGTTATGTTGGTCAATATTGGAATCAAGTAAGTAAAAAAATAAAATAAAATAACCCTCCCTCCACGATTTCGGAACAATTCTCACATGATAAATTAGACGGGATTCGATCTCTGGGAGGAAGTCCTTGGGTCGAGTTTCTTCACGGTTCAAAATCAGCATCGATCTCTTGTGCAGGGTGCTCAACTTGCCAAAACCTTGGGTGTGAAATGCACCGGCTGTGACCAAGCTCCCGAGATCCTCTGCTTCCTCCAGTCTTCATTCTGGAATGGAAAATATATCGTTTCCAACATCAACGCCAACAATGGCCGTACAGGTCTCGATGGAAACTCAATTCTTGGACCCATTTCAATATTTGATATCGATGCTTATTGCGATAGTCCAACTTTGCAACCTTGCCATAGTAAATCCTTGGCGAATTTTAAGGTTTTGATGGATACGTTTAGAATAACTTATTCCATCAATAACGGAACTGCGCTTGGAAAGGGTATTGCCGTGGGAAGATATGCCGAGGATGTTTATTACAATGGGAACCCATGGTATGTTTTCCCGACCCCTCGCTTTGAAAGCGTTTGGAAATTTCATGCATATTAACTTTTATCAAGGTATCTCATCACTACCGCGGCTGCCGAATTCCTCTACGATGCCGTCGCCCAGTGGAAAGCACGTCACACCCTCTCCGTAGATGCAACTTCCCTTCCCTTCTTCAAGGAACTTTATCCAGCTGTCACAATCCGTCGATATAACAGCGGAAACGACAATTCCCCCTTTGCCCAAATACTGAACGCCGTTACTGCATACGCCGATTCGTTCGTCGTTGTAGCTCAGAAATACATCCCAGCCGATGGAGCACTTGCCGAGCAATTCAACCGCGACACTGGAGTTCCTCTCTCGGCAATCGATTTAACCTGGTCGTACGCAGCATTCGTCACAATGTCCCAGAGAAAAAATGGACAATACCCTGCATCGTGGGGAAGTAGGCAAGCAGCATCTCCACCAGCAACATGCGCCGGCACATCTACAACTGGAGTCTATGCACCAGCTCTTGCAGCCGGAGCACCGAATGTAACTTCAACTTGTCAGGTCAACGTTGTCTTCAATGTCAACGCAACAACTTACTATGGAGAGAATATATATGTTATTGGTAGCACGGACGATGTTGGAGCTTGGAATATAGATAATTCTTTACCCCTTGGCGCCGGAGGATATACGAGCGATAGACCTCTTTGGAGCACGAGTGCTTTCTTGAATGCTGGGGAAACGGTTGATTATAAGTATTTGAGACAGGAGGATTGTGGACAGGATTATATTTATGAGTCACTGAATAGAACATTGATTGTTCCGGCTTGTGGAAGTGCGTTGGTTACAGTTGAGGATGCTTGGACCGGACCCCTAGGAACAAGCGGGAATTGCTAGATGGGATAAAGATGGAGAGATTTGGTGAAGAGACGCGAGGGTACCTTATAATGTATATATGATTAATTACGAGAAGAAATGTTCATGACATTATAAATCGGTTTCTTGGTGTAAGTTCCAACAGATAAAATGGATTGTCCTATTTCTAAACGTATTATCTCCTCACTATAATAATATGGAGTGATTCAAGAAAACAGACATCTCTTTAATGCTGTCGGCGTACCTTCAAGTTGTGAAAAGGCTCCGTGGGAAAGAGTGTTACAATTGAATGGGGCGATGCAGCTCCTTTAACATCGCTAAGTGTGGTAGATCGTGGCAGTGAGGTAGTATGATTGGAAATAGAACAGATGAGAAGCTTGTTTAGTTAGTACTTCGAGTAGTTACGTACTTAGCGGATAGGGTCCATAAATTATGGTGGCTGTAAAAAATTGTGGGGAGGACGAGTTTCTAGGTAAGAAACCCACGTTCTGACATGGCGGAGTATGGATGGTTACTTGTGGCTTAGGGACAAGCTAGCGCTAGTGGTCATGTTGGCGGCAATGCTCTCGGCTTGTGGTTATTTGTAAGCGGCGTCAAGATTTAGACGCCGCTTGTACATCCGAAAATAGGAATTGTTAGTGAAATATGATCCTCCGGCTTTCTAGTGTGTTTGATCTCTCGTCTAGCTGAATTTCGTGCCTGGGAATTTGTAAATTCGTCAAACAGTGAAAAGGGCTGGGGTTAGGGACGAGACATATAGGGGAATAAAATAATCATTCTAATGGGATATTCCGGGAATATGATACAATTTCAAGTTACCACTTTCCTTAACTTTTTTGAAGGTCTAACAAGATAGTAGGTTACATCGATCTTACATTCGCTGCTAATGATTTCTCCTATTTTCGCAAACCGGGAATGCGGGTATTCAGGGGCTCAAGGTTTCTTGGTACTGTCATCGGTTACTTGTCGCAAGGTAGATTTAGAATCCAAGGGGCTCAGTCACATTTTCGAAGGATGCCGCGAAAGTTGAGAGTCGCGCCGCACTAACTCCACCCTCAGTCTATTCTTTGCTTGACAGCTAGGAAATAATTATCCCTCTCAATTCTTGAATAAATACTTCGTAGGAGGAAGATAGATGCATTCTCCAGACAAGTATCGATTCTCCTTTACCTTTCTACAGTTACTCCTTTAGAAAAGAATCGACAATGGCCCCAATACCCACCTATGTAATCCGGGCTCTTGGCATCTTCTCTACCCTTACCTCTAGACACGAAACATCAATAAGCTCGGCCTCAACGAATATTATATCTTCACATATCGATGCGATTCGAGTTCGTAACCCTCTCCACCTTTCCAAAAGCACCAATCTGCCAATATCCGAGTCGCACCTTCTTCGTCCTCGAGATACAATATACACTATTATAGCTGGGGATACATTCTACGCTCTCGCGGCAAGTCACAATATTCCACTAGTTGAATTACTAGCAGCAAACCAAAATTTGGATCCGACAACGCTACAAGTCGGCCAAACCATCACCATTCCAGGCACAGTAACAGCAACTGTAGCACTCGTCAACACCGCAACTTCCTCCTCCGGGGGCGGTTATACGACATACACTGGTCCATCATCGAATTTCCCTCTCCAATCAACATGGGCAAATTGGGATACTCTATGGAGTCAAAATCTACCCCTGATGAAACTCCACGACACGGATGAAGAAATTGCCAACATCCAAACTGCAATCACTAGTATCTCCAGCCAATCCGGAGTCGACGCTCGCTTCATCCTCTGCATCATAATGCAAGAAAGTGGTGGAAATGTTCGGGTTCCAAACACGAATAATATGGTTCTCAATACCGGTATCATGCAAGCACATAATGGAATTTCATTCGATTCGAATAATGCCGCTACTAGTATTACACAGATGATCAGTGATGGGACCATGGGCACATATTACCGTACCGATGGATCGGGTGGGGATGGCTTGAAGCAGGTTCTGGATCAGCGAAATGGTAACTATTATGAGGCGGCTAGGATGTATAATAGTGGGAGTGTGGATCCAAATAGGATGGAATATGGATTCTCCGCGACGGCAAATTATGTGGAGATGGTTACAAATCGATTGTTGGGACATCAGTGGTCTGGGATGTAGATTTCGTTTTGTATGTGGGCTTGGGGTGTTTTTCTTCTTCTTCTTCTTCTTTTTATTTTTTCTATTTCATATCATCCTTGGAGTCTGGGGAGTGTTTGGGAGGGCTTTGGATATACATGGGGGGGTTATTCTGCTGGTTTTGGGATTTGGATGATACCACTGGAGTTATTCCGGGAGATAAGTTATTTCAATATATATACTATAAATATGGCAATCTTGCGAAGTCCCTTGAGCTTTTTTTCACTCGTAAAATATAAGTTTGTATTTATGTCTCTTGTCCGCCCCCTTTTCAGAGCTTTGCTTAATACTGTCTCCCGGTCTGCTCGTAGATGAAAGATTTCTGTCTTAATAGCAAGTATAAACTAGTAGATGCAAACAAGAATAATGCTCTATTCAACTAGGCAGTTTCCTTTAAGCCCATTGTCCTTTGATTATTTTAAGCAATTTCTAAGAAATTACCTAAGACAAGACGCTAGTCGACCGAGAGTTATTTTTTTCTTTCTTGGTGAACGATTGTTGCCCTGTTTTTGTCAACTGCCAATGCATGTTGAAGGTCGTTCAAGTCGAGATATTCCTTCGCAAAATAGAGAATCCGAAGAATCTTAGCTGCTATTTCTTACTCTTGAGGATGAATTCTTCGAAGCACCTCAATATGAATGTCGTTTTATTCCTCAAAATTGAAATCCTGCAGAGTGTTCACAGCAGCCTTTTGGTTGCTGAGATCAAGAGAGCGTACTTCGCCGAGGAGTCTAACTGCTGTGATACCGGCTTGAAAAACAGGAGAACACCGCCTTATAACCTCCCCTACAACGAATGATTGTGATTCGGCAATCACCAAGCGATCAGCAACAAGCTTGCGCGCTTCTTGGGTAATCACAAGTTTGAAGCTATCTGCGATATATGCAGGACTTATCTTTAGACATGATGTGGGATCGATTTAAGGGTAGTCGCAAGAAATTTGAAACAATAGCAAGGATATTTGCAAGGCTACCCCCTGCAAAAGGGGTACCAAAGAAAGTTACGCCCTTGACAAGACAATCACCAGCTAGGCAAAAAGCGTTTTAGAGATTTTGCAGATCAGTGCCTTCTTTCTATTCTCGGAGTAAAGGCAGGATAGCCTGAAAAATGATCAAAAAGTGCGAGCAGCAGATAATAGACAACAGAATGGCTGGTGCTAAGGCCTCCTTTCGCCGACTGAGCTAACCAACGATCTCGCCACTACAAGAGAATGGCCGACCCCATTCAAGGAACTGGTTCTCATAGTAATACGAAGGTATAGGACATAAATAAAGTTACACCGCTAATACGCAGGAATTAGGTAAAAGTAATTCTACTAACCAAAATCATGGCGTCGAGTAAATTATAGTATTTGTGAATAAATTTATATATAAATAAAGGCTCTTAAGCTATATAATACTTCATAGATAATCCTTTAGTATTAATAGTAGTTATAAAAGACCTGTTGTAATAAATGCTTTATTCACGATAAAATTTTAAGCCGGACGAAAATTAAGATATGATTAAGAACTCTATGGAAATGAACTCATAATATCATCACCATTCACTACCATCAATCTCGACTTCTCATCACCCCTCATAATAGGAACCTGCGGATATGTCCGCCTCAAGCCCCATCCATCCTCTCCCACGTCCTTCGTACTTCCTGGAAAGATGTAGGTTTGAAAGAACTCTCCCGGCTTGTCCAAAGCTCTAGTAAATGCAATCAAAGATGACATTGAGGACATCACAGGTCCTAAAAAGAAATCCGCATTCAATAGCATCTGGTACTCAACCACTGCCTTCTCATCAAACATCAAACCCTCTAGTATCGCAAGTGTCTCGGGGTCCTCAGCTAAGAGAGTCCATTTGTCGTGTACTTCATAACCGAAAGGAAAAACCATATCTCTGAAAACTTGAACCCCTTCTTGGAGTCCACAACTAACGTAAATAGTCTTTTGAGATGATGGAGATTTTCTAGGAAAACGTTCTATTTCCTCGATGTAGAGCCTCATCTGGTCTCCAGCATTTCCAAATCCCCAGGGCCAGTCTTTCTCCGCTCGCAAATGAATACCAATAAATCCATGTTGCAATTGCGGCGATTTTAGAATCCGCGAGCCAATATCCAACAGGGTTTGGTTGTAGTTGAGAGTCCTGAAGAGGTCCCTTCTGATTGTCGAAAGCTCGCCAGCCATTTCGTAGTCCCAGGCCATAAACGTGTCCCCAAACGAGACCACGACCGGATTATCTGGTGTGATACTCTCAATCTGAACCTCCTTACGAAGAACAGAAAATACCATCTCGCGAAAAGTTCCATTCAGATATCGGGCATGTTTGTAACTACGCTTCGGAACATCTACCTTCCTGCGGATTCCCTTCCAGTCGAATCGTACCTCTAGCTGTGGACATTCGGTTCTCAAGGTATCCACCATATGTTCGGTGTTGTAGTACTGGCTGGCCGGAACAGGTTGACCTTCACCAAGATTCTTCAGAAAGGTTTGGCTGCGTGTCGCTATGGATGGTATAATTACGCCAGCTCCGGCATCGATTGCCACGCGCAAACATGACTGCAGTCGATTTCTGACATTGTTCAGCCCTCCATGCACTGATCTCTTTCCTTCAAAGTCGTTCCTTGCGTTGCTGTGGCATTGAATCCACAGTCCCGCTGTCCATTCCGTTCGCTCGCAAAGCTGTCTTAAATGTGAAGTTTGTTGGTTTGTACTCGATAACGGCCCGTAGGTCAAAAGGCTATGACCCGATTGTTGTGGTGGTAAATGTATTGTATACCAAAGGTAGCTCAATGTGATTAAGAATGATATAAAAACCGAAAGGAGTAAAATTCTAGAATTTCCTCTCCTTGTAAACATTTTCATTGATTTAGAGAAATATACTTGCAGCCGAAAGCTGAGAAAATGGCAGAAGGAAATCCAATCGTCAGGGAAAATAATGCGATAAAATTAGTTGACTTCCATACACTCACCCTTCAATCTCTAGTGTAGGCCATTCCACAAAATCTGACAGATAACGCCTAATTTTATCAAAGCAACACTAACCTTCTCTGCTATTGGCAGGGGTAAAGCACCCTTGATTAAAAAAGTAAATTAAAAAAACGAATCTACACCGTTGAACTCATTGGAGCCGAATTGGGAGATAATTCTTAATTGCAACTGTGATTTTAAGCTTCGGATAAAGTTTCCGATACTTGAGAAAACTGTATGAATAACAGGGGCAACGGTCAGCCCCAAGGCAAATCTAGCATTCTAAACTAGTATAGCACGCGATAGGTCCAGAATGTGGAAGCATCAGGTGGAAATTTAAGAGCCTCACCTGAATCAGGCCCATAAGATTGATCTCTGTGTTGCATATGTAAGGATGGCATAAATTACCCTTAACTAGATGTGGAATGACGGCTACGATTTCGGTCTAATTCTAGCAGCATATCAAGACAAAGAATGTAGTTATAATGCAAGGGCGAGACGATTACGAGGAATTTTCAAACTATTTTTTCTATGTTTCAGCCATCATCGCCTGGGGCGTTTTCCGTTTTGATTTTTAGTTGGTCGGTATGGACGATATGTTACCTTCGAACTAGTTGCCATTATTCTGAAAGTTGGCATTCCTTGTCTCCATTATTTTAAGTCCATCTTTGGCCACGGGCAACCAATTTTTTTTTGGAATCCGAACTATTCGTTCGTTAACAACGAAACATTCTCTTGTGGCGCTAATTGTCCCACCCTCTCGGTGTGAATCTTTGACAGAGTACCTGCGAGATTTTCAATGCCTAGAGTAGTAGCCTTTCTACAACATACACACTGATATTACACTGAACTGCCAGTCTCCTTAAATTATAATATCTATTGTATGGAAACGTAGTAAGTGATAAAGTTCTACGCTTCAATAAGGTCTTGGCTAATAAATCCTCAGAGGTATTTGTTTTTAGCGAGACTCTAAAGGCCATGTACTCCTCTATCTACACCAAAACGCGCCGACTGCTCAAGAATCCATTCACGACAGCTGGAGTGGTAGCACTACTACTTTTAACACTCTTATACGGTTTCGATTCGGCGAGATATTCCAAAGACGGCTCGCAGAGTCGAAGGGGATGGACGTTTGGCTACCCCCGAGTCAGCGGTAAACCGGGGCATATTGGTGAAGAGTTGGCCTCGTTGAAGACTCGACCAGTTGTTGGCAAAATACATGCCGTGTTTGGCGAGCCAAATGCTGTGTATGAAAGAGCTCTACGGCTCCACGCCACACATAGCGAGCTCATGGGCCATCCTATGTTTGTACTGAGGGAGAGATTATTGTCTGGACTTTGGTCAAAGCCTGCTTTCATACTCTCCGTTATGTTGCAGGAACTTGCCAAGCCAGAAGATCAAAGACTACAGTGGCTCCTGTAGGTTCCTTCTATTGCCCACATGAAATTCCGAAGAATAATGTTGACGCGGACCCCCATAAGCTGGATAGACGCGGATATTGTCATCGTAAATCCCTCGATTCCCCTCGACGTTTTCATACCTCCAAACCCAGAGTTTGGCTATGTGAACATGCTGGTTACACATGACAGGAACGGACTTAACAACGGATGTTTTCTAATCAAAGTAAATCCATGGGCGGTTAAACTTCTATCTGCTGTGATTGCATTCCATAATTTCAAGCCGGAGGTGGAATTGAAGTACAGCGAACAGTCCGCACTCGAGGAGATGATTAAAGATGTGAGTTCTGCTGTCAAAATCTTCGAGACCTTTTGACTTTGTTTCAAGCCAGATTTGGAAGTAATAACAATGCTAATATTTGTGCGGCTTCAGGGCTATTGGGGTAAATCCGTTGTGCATGTTCCACAGTATTGGTTTAATGCATACCCCCCTAAACAAGTGACAACAACACCTCGCGCACACGAGTTCCGGCCTGGCGGACTCCAAATACACTTTGCGGGTAACAGAGATGGCAAAAGACCAGAGAGAATGGATGCTTGGATAAACATTGCAGAGCAGGACAATTCTCCATATAACATGCCCTTCGAGCAGACGGGCTTGGGAGAGGACATCCGGAAATTCTGGGCTAACTCGTCGGAAGAAAGGAAGAAGGAAATAACATCTACCAGAGCATTAGAATAGCTTTAAATAGTGAGACTTGGCGATTGCTAATATACTTGGTATATATTATTAATCAACCGCTATTCGTAAAAAGTTTCAATATCTCCAAAAGCTTGTTTGCCAGCTAGCTTTACGGGCCATATCGTATTGTATAAGTCTCCTGGCATCTATAGCATGCTGAAAATGAATGTATAATAGCGCTTCCAAACTCCTTGCCCTTCTCTTATATTCACAACAGAGAACAGCAACTATCATACGAACCTAATTACAATCAACTAAGCTCCCTCTTCCCTTTCCGGTGTTTCGTGTAGTCGGACTTTTTGATGAA
This sequence comes from Neobulgaria alba, assembly GCA_003988965.1. Classification (NCBI taxonomy): domain Eukaryota; kingdom Fungi; phylum Ascomycota; class Leotiomycetes; order Helotiales; family Gelatinodiscaceae; genus Neobulgaria; species Neobulgaria alba. The sequence continues at coordinate 46,769 of QYAM01000107.1, read as the reverse complement.
CGTTGGGCTCCCTCGCGGTAATTCTAGTATCGAAACATCTATTTCTTCTAACATTGCGTGCTCCGGATATTGCGCTTTCATAATAGTTTCCCCCTTCAAAAGTGTTCCCAGGTTGAGACGAACTGGATAGACAAGATTATCGGAGCTTGCAAATCTTCGCTCTCCACCTCCAACGAGCTCTTTACGATCTGAGTCTTTGGCGAGGTTTCCGGCCTGATGGTGAATTCCGGTAATCATGGGATAGGTCCCCAGACAAGTGCTGAAACCATATTCGTGTTTCTTGCAAATCCCTCCCAGCCCCATGTCGATAGCTTTGGCATTGGGCATGACTGCCTGATCGTAGAGAGCTCTCGCAGCTCCCGAAAGAGTGATTGCATATGAACCGGTGCAGCTAAAATAGTATGGACTGAAAACAACTCGAGTTCGATTACCAGAAAATGGATTCGGGGTGAAATTGGGTCTTCTTGACCATTTTCTCTGAGAAGGGTGGATCACTGTAGGGTCATCTTTGATAACCCAGTATTCTTGATCTTCGCCAACCTTGTTGTTGATTCCACAGTGACCCGTCACTAACAAATCCCAGCTGTCTCCATATGGGGAGTGCGATGAGGTGGACGCTTTTTGAAGGTATCGCGCGCCCCTCGCAACCTCGGTCATCTGGGCCTTGATCATGATATCCCAGTCAACATCATCTTCCATCAACAGCGCAGAATATATTCGATCCCGTACCATTCTGGATTGTAGGTGAGTATTTGATGCCCGGGAATAAATATAAAGCAATGCATACCTTTGATAAATATCCATATGCCCTCGCCAGCATCCAAGGGTCCCCGGTGGCTCCTTTGTATCCCAATTCTGTGACTTTTAGCATGAACTCTTCGGAGATGCCAACTAGACAGTGCATACCTGTGGGTATGCCTTTTCTGGAATTAGGGTTGCATCCACCCCGTCGATGAACTCGATTTCCAACCCTGACAAATATGCAGACAGTGCGATTGCATCTCTCTTGTCGCTTCGGTTTGGCATAGAAAGTATAAAGATCTTCTGGAACTAAACCTCAATTAGTCCTGTCAAAAGGAACATAAACCATTGATAATTTTCGTACCCCAAGGGTTGCGTTCTGGATATCTCTAAGGTTAGTCGACGTTTCCGTCAAAGCCACACGAGGGGCTGCTTTTATGAGAGCCTTTTGACCCAACAGTTCTGCCGATATCTCTCTGCTACCCCTGAATGCAATTGACGTCTCGTCGTCGAAGGTCTTCCAAAACCTGACTTTTGTAACGCCTACGGTCCATATTGTGACGCAGATCAGCACAAATGCTATTGCACCCGTGGGCATAGACGAATTTGGTGTGCCTCTTAACATTGTTGGCTCCTCTAAACAGGACCTTCGTCTAGAACCATCTGCTCTTGACTCTAAATGAAGACTGAAATCGCAAACTCGCTCTATAGAGGCTTGCGATGGCCCCTTTGTAGAACCGAAAGATACTACCTATTTTAGGCAGCAAGGTCCAGACACCCGGAAGAATGCAACAGCACCATGAGATCAGATATCAAAGCAGCAATGCGAAAAATGAAAGACGCTATCGCAGCTCGAATGATAGTTCAGATGTGTCATGTCGGTTCGAGTTGACAGTTTGGTGGCGGTCTCTCCGGCCTTGCATGCGAAGATCCGGACCCACTCCCAGTTCGGTATTGTCATACGATACTGCATTCCCGTCTCTATCCAGCCAGAGGAATTTTTAATATTAGGTCAAGAGTCATAACATAAAATTTTGCTGGAATGTTTAATACGGCTATGCGAGTTTTAATTCAATACCCCTTAACATATTTCTAAACGCCTTTGTTATTTCTCCCTCCCCTCTTTATTTATACATAGTAAGATTATATGGTATAACTAACCCATTTTAGGTATCAATTTAATAAAATTAAAGAACGGTAGATATAGCGAATATTTATATTATACTATTATAAAGATCTATTCGTATAATGCAAGTAATAGCTGTAATGATTGGTTCTTGCTTTTTATCTTAGTCTAGCGACCGATAAACTAAGTTTAGTTTTAGACCATGCTAGTGCGTTATATCAATTCCAGATAAGTGGGATATAGGCTCAATCGAACTAGAGGGCTTATTGCTAATTTAATTATGCAGCCACGCAGGCCTTGTAGCGTCGACCCTAGCGTGGGCTAGAAATCCGAAAAGGGCAATCAAAAGTTGAACGAATAGTAGTGATCCAAAAGGGGTTAGAAGTCGCCCAAGCGTCTACGACAGTATAATGACATGGCAGTGTGGTGGAAACCGACATTGAAATTACAAGGCTTATTAAGTGAGCGACTTCCTAAAACTTGCAAACTTAACTAGGCAGTCTTGTAACTTATTTCTGTTGTCTAATTGCAACTCAATAGTCTATTTTTTTGCGATGTTTCTCCCGGTAACCTTAGCAAGAAGACACACGGTTCTATTCTACTTCTATTTCGTACTTGTATCCTCGACTTGTCTTTTTCTTCTTAATTGGAAATACCCTCTTCACACGATCAACCCACTCTTACACCTCCAAACTGAGGAACAACCAGCACCGCCTGTAGACTTGGTGACTAAAGAGGAACGCCTTCCTATTCCCATCCCTACCTTTAGAGCCTATCTGACTTTTCTTAGCCTCCTGTCACTGATCCGTTTAATGCCGATGGTGTTAATAATCAGGAAGCAGGGCTTTCGAGGGATGACTTTATTTCAATTGCAAGCCAGGTCGAGTTGCCACCATTTGAACCTTCCGGAATTCGAAAAATATGTTCTGAGGCACCTTGGCACAATGACCTGGTATTTCAGTGTACTGATGCCATTGGAGGTCTCAACAATGTTAGGCAGCAGATTTTGACCTGCGTCCGATGGGCCATAGAATTCAAAGCAGCAATTGTCCTTCCTTCGCTAAAGCCTCGACAGACAACGAATGCTAGTGAGACTGTTGTCCACGCATACGGTGCCACCCGAGAACTTGATCTTCTTTTCAATCGAGAACTCTTTACGAAGAGGCTTAATGAGGGGTGTCCGCAAATGGTGGTTTACAACAATGTCTCTTCTGTCGCAAAGACGGAGCAGATCAAAAAAGTATCTAATGTACGGATCAAAACTGGTTCGACAAGAGAACAGATGCGCGCTATCAGAGCGAATTGGACTCTTGAAAATCTACCGGAAACCGGAAAAGTCAGACTGGCGCATGTGGAGAGGCAGGCGACCGAGTTGTAAGTTAGAATATTACTCACGACGCGGATGGCAGTTTGCTTATCTCCATTCTTAGTGAGGTTTGCAATGATGGGAGAGAGTTTGCAGACTCTTTTGGCCAAATTCTGAGCTTTCGCGAGGATACTCATCTTCTTGCTTTAGCTATTCTCCACGAGCTCTCTATTCAATACTCTCTGGGTATCGATCCTAAAGAGAATTTCAACACTAACGGCTTTCTTGGGATTCATCTGAGAACGGCAGCTGATGCCGTCAAGGTAAAGTCCAGAGGTGTTCCCTGGGGTTACAGAGAACTAAGCTAACAGACAACTATGGAGTCTAAATGGATGAGCTACGAGGAACAGGTTGCTATGTATCACCAGCTTGTACTTCAATATGCTCTTCCTGTAGTATATGTAGCGTCGGGTAATCGCTCGTCAATCGATCATTTTGCAAAAACCATTTCTCCAACCCCGGTCGTCACGAAAACCAGCTTGTTATCAGGGCCCGATCTTGAGCTCCTAGAGTCTCTGAGCTGGGATCAGCAGGCCCAGGTAGATTTTTTGGTGTTAATAAGGGCAGCGAGGTACTTGGGAATGTCGAATTCTAACTTCTCCTGGGCGGTGGCTGTTGCAAGGAGGACTGCTGGGAAGAAAGGGACTTGTGGTTTGCTGGAAGAAGATGAGAATAAACCCAAGGTTGAAAGAGGGATAGCATTGAAAGATGAATTGTCTATAATTATTGGGAAGCCTAGTGGATATCACTTTGGCACGAGATCGTGGCCATAAACTAATATCATGTTTCCTCCTGCCCTGTGAACGTGCGTGATGTCCGTCTTAATATGTGTTCGACCGTGAGTTGATAATTCTTAAAATGAATGTGTTTTAATGAATGAGACTTGATTGAGAATCTTATACAGAGAAGGCCCCATTATAAATACTATGGAGATGACTCTTCAGCTGATAGCAGGAGTCTGACAGGTTTCCTAAGTGGTAAATCGCCACTTGTACGGTAAGTGTAACATGGCTCATTTGTATGTAAAAAAAGGGGTGATATCCTTGCATAGCTGATGCGCACAGGAAATAAGTCCAACAATATGTGTGATCAAAGAAGGTGGCTTTTAAGGAAGGAAGTGCCTCTCGCCCCCAGCTCCCATTTGATGACAATGAAGCTTTAATAGTTCTCAGACAAGTAAACTTTATTTCTTCGGATTACTCAAAGTTTGGTGATTTGTATTTCTAAGGATTCTCCCCTGACGGTTGATGATTGACCTTTGTTGCTCCCTGCCTCGACATTCTAGAATGCGATTTTGACGGCGCCGCGTCCTTCTCGAAGGCACTTGCTTCAGGTAGAATACTCTGGAGTAACCTGGCCATCACCCGCCCTACATCTTCAATCGCCTGTTCTTCTGCCGTGTTTACATCATCATTCAAACACAGTTGTCCAACCTTCCCCCCTTTTTTGATCAACCGCTTGAAAAGAATATTCTCTACCTGTTCGGCATCTGTGATCATGACGAAGAATGCGTCTGGATTGACGATCACGTACTGGTACTTCCACAAAGCCTTAATAATCAACTTACGCTCCTCCATCTGTGTTTCAGAGTGTGGCAGCAGCGGAGAAAGGCCCTTCTCAACACGATTCAGAAGCACTTTGATCAAACAGTCTCCGCACTTCGGATGCTGTCGGGCTACTCGATCGAAAATCGAAGCTGTACTGAAAACGGAGTTGGTGAAATTTTCATCCGACATAGAGGTGGAGAATCCAGGCGCCAAACATTCGTTCACGTTGAACTCAAAACATTCGATGTTCTGGATAGTACTAGGCCCATCAAGAGACGTCCACAGAATATCAATATTGACTTTTGGGCCCTCCAGACCAGCTTCTTCAAGAGCTTCACTCATGTGATAGAACATTCTCTTTCGGAATCCAGACTCTCCCTCCTTCTTCATCCCCTCTTCTAAGTCTTCCATGATATTTTGGCGCTCGTCCCAACCAAGATTACCGTTGCCATCCGAATCACTTCGAATCATAATGTAACTCCACAGCAATGCTTCTCTGTGGCGCTCAATCGTGTAGTGGAACGTCAAGTACCAGGAATAAAGCTGAAATCCAGTCTCGCCTCTGAACCTCTGGCAAGCACTTTGTAAAGCTGGTCTGGGAAATGACTTGATGGCCTCACGAGTGACGGACCGTGAAAGCGAATGCCCAAAATGTATTTGTCCTTTGCGTTTTCGCTCCCCAAACCTCCGATTTAGAAGCCACGATGTATAAATAAGAAATGGTTTTTCGCCAAAACGTCGAGCATCTAGGTCCGTTGGGGGATTTGCGGTGTTGTAGGAGTTTGCCTTGAATCCCATTGTTGGCCCAAATAATGGAGAGTAGATGTCTGACGCAGCGTGAGGCTTCCCAAGGAGCATGTCATCAGAAAGGGCAAAAAGCTATGTTGATGTTAAATACATATTTCGATCCAAAAAGCTTTCTCGACCTTACCCTGTCAGTATTAGACTTCGTATTGAAGATCTGATTTTCAACCGTCAAAGAGTTAAAGGTTGGAAGACATCCTTGTTCTTTCTCATCGAAAAAATCTTCCTGGGATAATATTTGGACTACACTCTTCGTGTGGTCATCTGTTCTCAACCACAGCGGCTTTTGCTTTCCTATAATAGTGGCAGGATTCTCTACAGTAGCTTCCCTTGACTCGTCGGGGTCGGCGATGGCATTAACGAGCAGCTGAATTTGGTTCCTAAAAGTGCCAGCATATTTTTCAATACTCCTGATGGAGTACCGAAGCTCATCCCACTCTCGGTATCGATTGACGCCATGAGACTCTATCCATTTACCCTCTGGGTCGTTGAGCGTGCTGTTCTTTTCATACGGGTAAATTGTTTGACGAAACGCTTCTTCCGAACCATTCACCCCTTTGAATATTAGCATTTCTCTCGTAAAGAATCCAAGGGCTTTCACATGTGTACACAAAATCAATCTTTGTTTCCGATATTTTCCCCCACTTAGTGACGTCAAATTCAGTATTGGAGTACCACTGATCCTCCCAGCCTTGCAAAATAACATCCGCCGTACTATCCTCAAACGGTACGTGGATAATATCTGGAAGCACCTCTCCCTGTTCTTCAAGAGCTGTATATTCAGGATAGGAAGGAAATTTCTTGGGGTCGGACGTTAGTTTTCGCCCCTCCAATTCGTTAGACTTCACTGCCGGTATGAGATGCTGCTCAACCAGTTTCTCAGAAGCCTGTTTAACTATTTCTGGTGGCTTAAGGTCAATTATACCTAAGACAACAGCATCTCCAGATTCTGATTTCCTCCTGGTATGCAAGCCAGCTTCCTGCCGTAATGCATCGTTGTCCAGATATTCGGGGCCCGGATTCTTCGCAGCTGGGATTTCGGAAATTGGCTTGACTTGCCCCTGCCTCTCGAGGAGCATGGTATTAGAGTCTACCGCTCCTTTTGTCGGTATCTGGAATACCCTAACCTTACTCTCTGAAGCTGAAACTTTTGAAGATACACGCCTTTCACGTTCTCCTGAATTCGAGAGTGCAATCCTGGAGTTGGCTACAACTTTTCGAGGCTCGTCCGTGGCTTCTGGTCTCGAATAGCAGTAACACAGGGTCATGAAGAAGCCGATGATAATCAAAAGACGAAATCGGCGTAGGACTGTATTTCGACGACAAGTGAAACTTGACTCTCGCTGCCAACGAGGCAGTTTGGAAGCTGATTTGTACATTGTTGCTGCAATTGGTCAATAGTGACAGTGGTGCTATGGAATTTCAGGGAGCTGGCTCTTTCAACCATCAATTGGGGGAGTCCGAAGAAGTTAAAGAGGATCTAACAAATCAAACGAAAATACTCGCTTAGAGTAGAAATAATGAAATATGCCGTATAACACGTATCTTAGAGTAATTCAACATGTTCTTACGCATTCCATAAGCAAAAGAATTTGCTTCGATTCCCCAGAGCAAACCACTCGCATTATTTTTAAGTATTAGTAGCTAGGCACCCTGTCTCTGATGCAGATCAGTCCTCGGATCAGGAAATTAATCTAAATCTGAAACTTCGGAGGCTTTAAGAGGCGCAAAATAACTAAATTCGATCATTCTCGTTGGTACTAAACTCCTGAATAGAAATCCATCAAATTGTGAATTAGGTAGGGGGTAACAATGTTACCCTTCACGTGATAAGAGTGTCTCAGTCCAAACTTGAAAATAAAGGGAGTAGAATGTCGCGAGGAATGCTTAGTCCCACATCTGTAAGCCGGATGTGACTCTCAAAACTTGTCTTGGCGATATTAATATGCAGGTGGGGCTACGAGAGCGGTTCCACATGCTTATAATTACTTCGATTCGGGCCCTATTTTTGTAGTCCCTTGCAGTGGCATGGGCAACAAAGCCATGGCCTATGCGTGAAATTGAACCTGAGAAACTCCACGCTTAGATGAATAGATCTGGGAACTTGTCTTCTGCCCTAACACCACTTTCTAGCCTCAAGGCAACGTGATTTAGCGCTAAAACTTGCCTCGTCACAGGCCAAACTTTGCAACAAAATCCTATATCAACCAAAGCAGGCTTATACCCTTTACCTTCGACCTCACCAGATTTGTTCAGATAAATCACATAGGCTATTATTGATAATGGACCTCTCGACTGAGCATAGCCTTTAAAGCAGGCTGTCGCGTATTTAGCACATCAAAGCCATGCTCTCAGATTCGAAATTGCAGTTAAGTAAATCTGACTACCCGTTATGTCAAAGGGAGCCAAAAATAACCCTATACCATTCCACTCATATTCTCATGCACGTGGTAGGTCTGGATTTTAAAATGAGCCGGCTCCAAAACAACATTCCTGACTCTCGATAAAATATGCATCTCCCATTCCTTCCAAGCCATGTGTGATTACCAACTAGTAGTTTAAACGCATCGTGTCAATCGGCAACCCTTTTCATAGAGTCGTCCAGCCCCTCCTCTTTACTCTCCTGAAAACAGAATACCCGGGATCGTTGCTGTTCTTACATGATATCTTGTGTCCTCTTAATACGCACACTCATTTGCTTCTTCCATCAGTCATGATGCATTTTTTTATCGCTATTCCTCTATGGACTCTCCTAGGGCTGCTTACTACAGCGTACGCCAATAACATTTTAGCAACGATAACTCCATGTCCGGTTTGTCCGAAGAGTATTTCACCAACCCCTATCACGATCACTTCTCAGTTCCAACCAGTCTCTACCTGTACTCCTCAAAAAAAATGTGTCAAAAAGAAGTGCCGCTTAGAACCCTCTTGCTCGACATATGACTGGGTTTCTACTACTATCCCATGCCTCGGCGGTGCTACCAGTACCCTCATCACCAAGACAAATCAGGTCGTCAAGTTGTCTCATGTGTCAACAGTCCTCACATCATATATTCCTTGTACAACCAAAGACCATTCATGGAACACGACTACTCGAACACCAAGTCAAAAATGTACATCAGCAGAATTCCACACTATGATTGTCGACATCTCAGCTCCATTTGATGAATGTGGACCTCTAGCAATGGGCAATTGGAAGGGAAGTGGACTCTGTAAGAAATGTATTTCCAACGCCGATACTACATCGCAAGTCGTTCGTGTCAATAAATGTTTGGATGGACACTGTTCAACCTATTACGACACCTGGGTTTCAAGCAAAGCCACTGCCACTCCGAACTACTCTGAGGTTCAAACTGGACAGAACGGATTGTGAGTACCGCCTTGTCGAGACTGCCCATCACGCAGCTAACAGGCTATCTGATCTAGCCAACCAACAGCACCAGTATCCAATCCAGCGATTCCAACATCTAATTATAATAACCCTCAAGATCCCTCAGGCAGTCACGACGTCGGCGAAGGCCATGGAGGCAACGAAGATCATGGAGGCCAAGAAGGTCAAGAAGACCACGAGAGCCATGAAGACCATCCGAGTCCTGGTGGCGAATACACTATTTCGACTGTCTACACAACCTGGATTTCTACTATCATCAAGTGTCAGAAGACTGTCAAGAAGTGCCCGGCCCGCTCGACAATTCTCACCACAATTACAAAAATTTATTATACTACCGTATATCCGGTTACTCAGACTACTTCAACTGTGACTGAAATCTTTTCACATGAGCCTTCTGACACACAGACACACACAACCACGAATGAACCTTCTGCCACCCCATCGCCACCACCCATTGTGGGTGGCTGGGACTTCTTTGGTTGTGCCGGCTCGACCAACGGATTTCCAACATTTTCTCTGGTTGAATCCAGCGGTTCTATGGACGTAGAAATCTGCACAAGCGAATGCGAGGCTTCAGGTGGTGCCTACGCTGGCCTTTACACATCGTAAGCTCTCTCTTTCTTCTCTGATAGACACGTCGTAATAATTATATTCTAGAGATTGTTACTGTGCTCCATATCTCGATATTAGTACAGGAGTTGAAGCTGCCAATGGAATTTGCGACATTCCCTGTCCAGGTAATCCTTTGGAAACCTGCGGTGGAAATGTCGTGGGCAGCCTAAAACTCCATCGTCGTATCACGGATTCAGTACTCCTCGACATATATGAATATGCACAACCTACAACTACCACATCCAGCAGCACTGAAACATCATCAACCTCTTCCAGCACTCCCGATCCATCTTCCGATCCCGACCCAGTGGGTGCGAAGCGGGATATTCAAGCTGACATTGATATTTCAATGCGAAGGACTCGCGCTGAAACGAAGCTACGTCATGGAGGTATGCTTCGGAGCCCAATTAAAGTGGAAGTTGGCTCTACACTGGCGAAGCGCGATTACGGACTCAAGAAGCCCTTTGGAGCTTAGACTATCTATGTAGAATATCATTTGTAATAGATTAACAGACCTAGGTAATATAAGAAGTTTATATTTTCTTCTCTTTAGTCTATTTAGTAGGGTTTTTATTTTAGATTAAGTAAATTAGTAAATAAAAATAAAAATATTAATATCATAGGTCTATAAGCAATATATTTAATCGGTTATATTTCTTAGTGTGAGGGGTTAGGACCCTTTGTATGACTTGGTGCTAAGGCACCAGCGATTATCTCCTCACGTAACTTTCTGGCTTTATTAGTGCTAAGCGACTAGGGAAGTGTGAGGGGTCAAGGCCCCTTTGTATGACTTGGTGCTAGTTAGGCACTAGCGATTATCTCTAAGACAGTCTTAGGGTTTATATATAACTTATTAGCTACTAAAGGGGCTAGCGAGAGAGAGCATAGACTAGGGAAGGGTATATATCATATAAAGGAGACTCGACTAGAGTTCCTTCATTAGTTTATTCTTCTTATATTTAAAGAACTTAGTTATTTAATTATTTTATTATAGACCTATAATATTAAGTAATATTTTATATAAAGCCTTTATATATTAGACCCCTTAGGATTCTTTTAATTCCCTAGTAAAAGATTCTAAAAATTTATTATATAGTTAGATCTCTAAGATAGGCTTAGGGATTCCTAAATACCTGCTACGTGATTTATATATATAAGCAACCTCTCCCTCAACTGCCTAGGCTAATCCTATTGGGCGAGCCTATAGTCTTACTAACTAGGTCAGTCGTAACACTAGTGTTAGCAGCCATAAGGTATATAGATTCGTAGTAATAATAAAACAACAAAAGTAATAAGGGGTCTTATAACATAAGCAGGGGGCTAGAATATTAAAAAGGTCTAAATTCTTCCCTTGCTACACCCTATCTCGCAGCCCTAAATTACTTGGTAAGTAGTGCAAGCTCTCTAATGACGTAATTTCCCCCCTGACCATAGATTACACCAGCTGTAGCATTAACACCGCGAACAAGCAAGAAAAAAAGAACCCCCAATTCACCCCTGCTCGGCTCACCAACCTAAAAACCCTGCGCCATTTGTGGAAATCACTTAATAAGCAATACCGACCACTAAATAGACTACCTCTGGGCCAAACAAAGATAGGTATAAAATAATCAAGCACGAAGAAACCTCCAGGTTAACCAGCAGAGACAAAGGAGCCAAGGAATGCATCAAAGTTACTCAATGAGTATGTGCTAACGTTGTCTACAGAAGAAGATATCTATAGAGCAACGGAAAGAGATAGCCAACCTGTTAAAAACCAGGAACATTGAGATTTTGCTGCTTAAATTTACTAGTAGCCCCAAAACCACAACGCAACTGCTAATCCAGAAGATGAGTAGGCATAGGAGAAAATTTGGCATCATTCGTCGCAAGTGATTGTACTTTTCGCGGGCGTTAGCTTGGGCTATAGCTGGCAGTGGTAATCCTTCAGGTGAAGAGACCCCCTTAACTACAGGATATTCAATCTCTCGAATAGTGATGATCTTATCTTCGGGTAAGAAGGCGTAAGAAGAGTATGCTCGTGGTGCGCTTGGGCTGGCATATGGAGGAAGTGTATTATACCGGCTAGCCAGGAGTGATGACGAGCGAGTAGCGTTTTGGGTAGTTGGACTGGCAGTATTGTCAGCTGTTGGTTTGGCAAATGGTACATTGGTGTTTCCCGGGAGAGGAGGCATCGTAAAAGTGTGGATATGAGAATCAGGGTTTGTTTTGTGGATATGGTTTCCGTCCATTTGCAGGATGGGACTGTGGGATTGTCGCTGTTATTTAAACAACAGGACGGGCTTAAAGTCTGGTATGTAACGGATTGATATATACCACCATTCCTTAACGCATGAGCAAAATCCAAGAATAGCCAGTGGCAACCATGGTTTCGCTATCGATTCATAGAACAGCTTATCCATTCACCAATCTAGATTTTGAAGATGAGTTCTGTTTTGACCTAGGCATTATATATGAAAGCCATTTAAATGAAAGTTGCATTGACATCGAACTTTTGCTTTCTGACACCCTCCAGTAGAATTAAAGCGAATGAATATCTTGACCCCGTATTCAACGTTTAAGGAGGCAGTGACCAGTTTACTGTCCTGCCATTTAAATTCCTCCTACCACGGCCACATTTAGTCTCAAATTACAGGCGCTTACTTTTAACTTGTTGTGATCTTTCAAATGGGGAATAGGAGGGGTTCAAGTCATTTCTACAGAGTATAGGATAAATGGATAAAGACTATATAGGGCTGCGTGGTTGAATGCCTACCGCTGACGAAGGAACCATTTTGTAGCTGCGTGGACGACTGACGGAGCTACAGGAAGAGAAAGATACAATAGGCTTATTCTTAAAAATTCATGGATTTCAGTGGCAATAAAAGAATTTACTCCCCGCTTAAATAAGGATCCTATGTCATGTCCTCTAGAAATGTCTGATGCACCTTGTGTACTTCTTGATTCTATCTGGAAAATAATATCTCGCGAGTAGAAGCAACCTTTTGAAAAAGCTCGTTATATCGAGGTATACAGAAACGACTTAAGAAATCTCGAGACCAGCCTCCCAGAATTTTCTTTTCGGAATCTCATGTGCTCGTCTAAAGTGCTAGAAAATATTTTGGGTAGGATTGCTTTGACACCGGCGTTGATTTCGAGGCCTGATAAAAGTAAGCATGAGTCAAAAGATCGCCAACTAGCAAAATTTCTTACCACAAGAGTCAAGTATACGATGAATATCCTTAAGGAAGATGCGCATATCCTCTGTGATACCATCCAGTTCATCAACATCTATTCCCTCCCTGACAGGATTGAACGCACGCTCGCTTTTCGGACCGGTCCTACTCTTGGCAGACTTATAAATTTCATGGAACAGAATCGTCAGGTCCCCGAAGAACCCCTCTAATTGCTGAATAGAGTTCATCATCTCATTTTTACCTGACACCGACACGTGATTATCTGTCTTGCTATGCAATGCGAAACCGTCAATTGCGACCTGCAATTCCTCGATACAAACGCAAAGTATGAGTATACAAGAGACGCATGAAGCCCACGTTACTTTAGCTCTCATTCGGAGTTGTTTCTCGAGGTCACAAAGGACTTTACCTGTTATATCCCTTAATAATACATACATTGGAAGTTTAATCTGGCGGTTCAGGACTCTCGAGGGAAGAGAGTTGTCGAAAGGAAGATCTACAGAGGGCGGCGGCAGATCTCGAATTATTGGGCAGTCGACAATTTTGAGTCCTCTTCCCATAAAGCGATACATTTCAAGCATCATACTCGTATTCAAAAGAAGCGAATTCTGTTAAAATGTTACTTCTAATAAAGATTTAAGGACAAAGCCAGCTTACTTGATTAGCAGGAATGTCAGAAATTCTATACTGCCTAATTGAGCCTAAGATCCGATATGAGAGAGTGGACGGATTTCCAACAACTGCTCCACTTATCGACGTGTCGTTATTAATAACTGCTGCTTTCACATAGTCAAGACATTTCCTGCCCATTGAGCTCAGTTGTATATCATCGTCTTGAGGGAGGGCAAGGGGTGGCGAATAACGATAGACCCATGTATATTGTTCTTTGTCAAAGGCAGCCTCGTCAAAGCATCGCACGGCGAGGGAGGTTTGTTGCGTGGGCGTAAATACCCGAACTGACACCGTCAACGGAGTCATACCGCCTGCAGAGCGAAGAACAAGTTCGTACGTGCCGTCCTGGAAATTGTCAACACTTTCTTGCAGTAGAGAGTCCATGGCTGTATTTTGTAGGTGCTTGCCCAATTGCTCTATTTCTCGGTCAGCTGGAGCTAATCTGTAAGTCGACTCTTAAATGCTCTTAGACTTACCTGGTGAGAGCACCTGGGCATATTCCACTAAACGACACCTATAGCAAGCTCTCAAATTGAACGTTTCTGGGTGCATAGTTTGACAGCGATGACAAATGTCTTCTGTAGAACACTAGAGTCGGAATTTAGCTCTTGGTATATAGCGAAAGTAATTTGAATGTACCGATGCCTTGTGAAGCCAACATTGTCAACATGCTCCCTTTCGTCTTATGTCCAAAGTCCGTTTCTTATTTTCTTCACTCAATGGACCTTTACGGCGTCCCACCCTTTCGATTGGTTGATCTATGATCGTCGTGGAAGTGTAACTGCCGTAAAGTTTGTGACATTTCGGAATTGAGGTATCGGACACAGTGGTAGATATTTTGATTGATGGGCCTGCATTGTTCTCTGGTCAGATAAGCTTGTTGGTCGCCAATTTGCTATCAGATTTCAAGGAGGCTCACGAGGCGAAGGTGGCTGATCCAATCCACTCAGACGACCAGTCATTGGAGAAGACATCTGAAAGTCTTCCTCGAAGTCATGTGGTACCACGTTGGGATCATACATATCCATGTCTAAGAAGCCCAAGAGATTGCAGTCTGAAAGTGGCATTGCAGCTTTTTGGGCATGGTTGATGTTCATTCCTACAAAGCTTGATGGCGGGCTACTCAGAGATGGTGGGAAATACTCCGATGCACCGCTATCAGGTGAGAAGCTCAAGAAGTCGATATGACCGTTTGCTAGTGACGGACTGGGAGGGATGCCTCCGGAGGATAGGAGCTTGTTCAGGGATATATCATCTTGTCCTTCGGAAGAAGACAAAGGGATAGACGCTGCAAAGCGGTCTATTTCACTAACGTCCAAGATATTCCAGTCCAGTCTTTCGTCGTGATCATGTGAATGGTTAGCTGGCTGGTGAAAGAATTGGTCCGAAAATGGACTTCCTTCACTGCCTGATATCACAGCCTGGGGAAAGTCTAAACAGACCGGAAAGTCGGGTGGAAATTCTTGAACAGTTCTAAGGTTAGAGAATGGCGAGGTGTTCTGATAGTTTTGCGGTATTGGTAATTGCTAAAAATTAACATGGCAGTAACCTGGATTCTCGAGCGATTGTAGGGGAGACTTAAAACTATCTGCTGAAAAGCTTTGAGGTGGAAGGATCGTGCTTGAAGCTAACTCAGTGGACATAGTTGAAAGCCCTATTCTAGATCTTTGCGAACGAACATCGTTGCCATGAGAGAGGTCAGCGTAGTTCTTGTCATATTGATCAGAATTTGTATTTCTATACAAATGAGTATCAGTTCGTTTCCGTTTCCCGGGCATGTTGATCTTGTCCATCGCCTAAGTTTGGAGAGATACTTAAAAATCAAGAAAGCAACGGAGGCAGGAAAAGAGTGACTAGGCTAGCCCACTTTGACTTCTTTAAAGAGAGAGAGCCGTCAGACTATTATAGAGAACCTAACTTTTCTGAGACTTTCTCACTGCAGTTATTAAATACTGCTAGGTGTGGCTATGTTGTATTTATTGGACTAGCAACCCTGCCTAGCGGGGCAGTAAAGACCAACGACGGATGATTCTAGGTAAGAATATTTCGCAGGCTAACTAGGCGCTCTTCCGGCCGATCGAGCAGGGCGAAGTCATGTTTCACAAAAGCAAGCCATCACTTATATAACCGGAATAAAATAATCTACCGATCACATGATGAGTTTACTTTCTTTCTTGTGATTGGTTGGTGACATCGGTGAGTTGTACTGGAGCTTGCTCTGTGAGGTGAATTGGGGATTTACTTCCCGTGAATATGGCCATTATATGTCGCGGTTCTATCAGAGCTCAAAAATGTATAGACAGCTAGCTTCCCCCATCGATCGTATTGGCAGGTAATTTTAAAATCTTTTGGATTGTGTTCCATGCTAGAATCAAGTCAGATCATACCGGAAGCAAATACCAAACTGCAACTATGGATGAAGACATTCAATCAAAAATGGTACGCTCCTCGTATATCCTTGAAAGCTCGTTGCCACTTGGTGACGAGCCTTTTATCCTAACGTTCAAGGCAAGTTCTTTTAGATTAACTATGCAAGTAGGAAAGCTAAAAACAGGTTGACTATTTAAGCATGCAAGATAACCCTCGGAATGGGCAGACGCAGATAGGCAGCTCAACTCGAGAACCTAAAGCTCATCCACAGCCACAACCACAGACGCAACACCATGGAAGACATGGAACAACGGTAGTAGGAAATTGTGTACAGAAAGAAGAGACGGTGCTTAGCGACCAAGGAGCTGGAATGGAAGAAGCTCTTGCTGTAACGGAAAAGGAAGACCGAAGATGTGTGGAGAATGCGGAGAGTTCGAGAAGAAGCTGTCCCGATATTGTAAGAGTAGGACATTGAATTTCTAATGGGGCTAATGTGTTAGCAGAGTTATGGAGAATAGAGCTATTAGGATACTAGCGAAGAGGAGATGCCTTAGAGAGGGTTCCTAAAGCCTTTCTTTTGTGTAGACTTAAGTCAGAAGGATAGTCTCAAGGCTGTTACATTTGTAGTGACTATCGGTTCTTTTGGTAAACTGGTTGCAATGATTCGGAAAGTATTGGTGCATGGTAGACAAGAGTGTTGCAAGTTGAGAAGAGCGTAATGTAGCGTAAGCAAGAATGGGTGTGTAGTGACCCTGAAATATTGTTAGAATACTCCGGAGGCTATTGAAATGGAAGGAGCTCCACATGATAGTAAAACATCTTTGTCAGAACAGCCCCAAAGTGCGGCCACCCGGATTGATATGGATTTATTACCACCAGAGCCTCATCGCTTTTGGCAGCAAAATTCTTGCACCACTCGGGCAGTGATCTTGATAGTTAGATCTATGTTAAGAATGACCTTGTCACTAGGCAATTCCATTCGATGAGTGAGGCAACCAACATGCCCAAATGTGTTTAGGGTGAGTTTCGGAAAGCACTTCCGTTGATCCAGCTGACAGACCCCACACTCAATATATTTATGATTGTAATGTCTAGTCGCCAGGAAATCGGTTTCATGGCAAGTGGCGTTCTTGGCCCAGATCTCGTGTTCTAAAGAAGTTCTTAACAAGGATCTATAATGTTGGATGCGCTAGTTAATGTGTAGAGCGCTAAAGAAAAACTAAAAATATATTCAAGCTCACCACTGAGGCTGATATTCACCGAACACAAGCGTTTCGTACTCACAGAATGACAATTCCAGTATGAAAACTTGCTCAATCAAAACCGGCTCAGCCAACGCAGGCAGCATATCCATTCACCGATCACATGCAGTTCCTTTTAGCCCTCTTGTTGTGTAAATTGCAAGGCGTAATCACGAGACTCCCTCACAAGTCTGCCTCTGCTGTAAGTCAAAGGCGTCGGAGGTTGCAAAAAGCCTCACCGATCACGTGCCGGGCTGTTTGTTTCACAAATAAGGTGGAAACCTCTTTTACCGCCGATAAGGTAAGAGAAGGAAATACGCCAAGGTTCATCTGAGAAACTTTGTTGAGCTACATGCGAGAATAGTCACTGGAGGGGGGTTGGTTAAAGTAAGGCAAAGGTAACCATGTTGAAGCTTTGCATTAGGAGCCTTCCCCTGATAAAATCAGAAGAAGCACTCCTAGTCGTCCAAATCCATCCAGATGCTTCCACCTCTTCCCAGCTACCTCGCTTACCACAATTTGTGTTCATATCGCCTATACGCGCCACATGTCCGATTCTTAAATAATGTCACAGTATCCAAAACAGAACTATTGGCACTGTTCACGAACTCGTGAATTAAGTGAGTACAATTATGGAAAGCAAGTTTACTCCACTACAACTCAGTTGCTACGGGAAATACTTACACCATAAATGGCTGTGGAAAGTCCAAACCTATGGTAAGGTTTCAATGGCAAAGTGAAAGAATCAAGCCCATCATAATGCCTAGCTGCCCAATTGGTGATATACCAAGGCGAAGATGGATTGTTCAGTCTATTGGGATCAGTAGTCCCATTTTAATTGGTGCATTCCGCTCAAAGACATGAAAATGTCCCGACAAGGCTAAGTCGGCATTCGTTTTGAATGAATACGTTTTCAAGGGCGGTTTGGAATGAAGCGCAGACGGAGCTGGAAGAATACCAAGGCTGATGACCAGCAACGGCTACTCAAGGAGTCTTATCTCGATCAACAACTACAAGGTCAGCTGCTAACCAATTGGCTTGGGAGTTAATGAGAGCGAAAGGACCACTGTCTTCGGTGCCTCATTCAGGCGCATCTGGACCAATCAACCCGTGTCCTTTATGCCACGTCAATAAGTGCTACGACCCTAAGATAGAGCGAGGGAATTCTTACCTAGATCCGTTTCGGTATCATATTGAACGTAGTGGTTCATAACGTAGTCAAAAGAATACTAGAAGATGTCTGTCCCACCAGACTCCGAGAAGGGCATGCGGAAATGATTAATATAGCCAGTGAAGTTGGTTTGGCCAGGCATGCAGATACTTACGTTGTATCCACCAGTACCACCATTGTCACAGTTGGCTTCATGATTTTCAGGGCTAACCATATATGGTTTCTTTGCGTAATTGGACTCATCTCATCCTAATACCCATTCAGAATCGATCCGTAGACTTTGTAACCATCATGAATTGTCGCGTTGGGCTCGAAACCTAATTTAGTTACTATTTTCGCGAGCATTAATTCAAATCTTCTGACCTTGAAGCTCTCCCTTTAGCCAAGTATTGGCATAAGCAATGTCTCCCGCTACCATTTTATTAGCAGTTTCCATGAATTTCATCCTTCAAACTCACGATGCCATAAAAACTCAAATTCATTGACAGCGACTGCTAAAGACTGAATTGTGTTGATCTCCCCAGGCTTCAAGATGTTATTTTGCGAGACGCCTTTGCCGGCAGACGTAAATAGCCCCTCAGGCCCCATTATCCCCCATATCTACGACAATAGCAATGGTATATGGGCCGAAATTTCCAATAGGCTTGTTGGTTTTGAATGTGAATGGACCGGTAGTGTCATTGCTCTTGATGAGTGCGGTAGGAATATAATAGTACAGGTATCAGGTCTAAGCCCAGTGATCTTGACATGGTTGTTGTAAGGAGGTTTGGTAGGTGACTGACTCATCCGAACAGGCAATTCTATCCAGGAAGCGAGGGGAAAGGCCGTAACGAACGGTAGGCTCTCGGATGTGGTTGAATGCATTTCAGCTCACTGTCGTTCCATTTGGTCCGGCGTATGAGAGTCGAACTTGAGAATTGATAGAGCTGTTGGCCACCAATGCATGAGCTTGAGAAAAGAGCCCGAGGACGATAACAAAAGCCAAGAAAGACTTAACGCTACCCATTTTGAGCTAGAATTCAAGGAAGATGCGGAAAATGAAGGGCCCAATGAACGGTAATGGTGGACCAATAATAAATACATTTGTGCACCACATCTGTACTTATATAGGCTTGGAGTGTAGATGCGCGGCAGGGTTCCTGAAGGTTGACACTGAGCCCGCCCACATGGGCTCGACCACCTTTCGCGAGTAATAGCAGATGCATGAATGACACGCTGCTGCTGCTAAGCAGACAGAAAGGAATGAAGATGTTTAGGACTACGCGTGGGCTGCGGTGTTGAAATGAGAGGCTGAGGGCAAACGACTCGATGGGAGCATTTCATTAGCGGGAAATATTCCTGGATTTCGTTCAGGGGTATGGTCTGGAGGACGATAACTACCTTAAGACCAGTTGAACTTCTGCATTTTCGCATTTTATCAAGAATCAAGCTCTATATAGCCCTTATAATACCGTACGATAAATTTAAAGTAGATAGAATTAGCAAACTCGTTACTATATAAGTACCTAAATACTTTATATAGAGAATTAATAAAATCAGGTCTATAGGAGGGTTAAACTTACGTACTAGTCCTGCAGTGCAAAGTATACAAACTTCCCCTGCATGGACATCTTCGCATGAGATGTTGCGTTTCTAGGTTATACAACTTTCTATCCCCCCTAAAGCTTGAAAGTAAAGCAAGAGTGTAGCGTTTCCATCAAGGAAATAACTTCCTGTTCAGACAAGACCAATCTTTACCTTGTGGGGCTATAGCTCTGTTTATTTAGGTCACTCACTTATGCCATCAAGTATTCCAAGACCCCTGGATAGGACACGCGGCCAAGGGAATAAGTAGTAAGTGCAAAGCACCACATATATAGGTACCCCCGAGCTCGAAAATGACAGCTCTCTTTCACCTACCAAACCCACCATTGCAGCATCAGCTGTTGCAAAGAAGTTTTACCTCTTCGCCCCTCTAGCCCTTATATTTGCCCCTGCACAATAATCACCTCTCGAAAAACCTCAACTTACACATCACCTCGAAAATTTGATGTACCTCATACTCAATAGTGTAACATCCTTAAATGTGCCTGGGGGCCTAATCTCCTCTCTGCACAACACCACCTACCGTACACCTTACTAATGACTAAAAATTCATTCTTCAATTTCCTTGGCTGCATCGCACCCAAGAAACCCAAACACGAAGATTTTGATTGCTGAGTCAAGTTTTGACTCTAGTGCATAGCATTCCTGTATCACAGAAATCGCAGTGGAGTGAAATACAAACCCCCAAGATTTTCATTAAAGGTAACCGTGTCCTCATAGCTCCTTTCCTCTTCCAATTCTTTCTACATTACTCACATTCCACAGAAACATTTCATACTCGTCTCCCATACACATAGTTTGAGAAATAACTCAACTCAAACGCACCACTTGAATCTTGATTTCTAGCGTTCATCTCAGGATTCTCCAAGGATAAAATATCCCCAAAGCCGTTGCCAAAAATCAAATCCGACTTCTTCCATCAACAGAACACAAAGCCGCATGCCAAGACTCTTTGAGTTACTTTCCCCACTCTAAAAATAACTTCACCACTAGATCTCATTCAAATTCAAATATTCATTTAAAACCTGCCAAGAAGTGTAGTATAGTAGACATACATATCGACAACATGGCATCAGCACAGGGTACCTACATGCTCTTCCTTCTATCATCCTACCTCTCAAGCCTATTTTTACCAACTCATGACTCCTCACTAGTTAATTCAACCTCGCCATTCAACTCACCAAATCTATTCGCCTCAAACACCGATCCTTTCGCTGCTACAAGAGATACTATCAATTCATTCTCGACCATCACAGATGCCAAAACCTCACCTGCCCAGCTGGTTGGGAATAGAGACGAGAGGAAATTGAGTTGTTTACGTTTACAAGGTTTATTGTCTACTGGCAGCCGTTAGGCTATGAGACACTGATGAATGGGGTATGTTTCTTGGGGTGTTGATTGACTAACTTTTCACTTCTAGATGCTTCCAAAACCCCACCCTCACGTTTCCAGCAAGAAAGTAATCTATTTATAGCACACCCAGCAGTCGCGATAGTCATATAGCACGAAATGTTGAGAGATGCTGCTTTCCATGCTATATTGCTCGAGAAAGGATAGGCTGGGTTTGCAGGAAAGAGGAGAGGAAGCTCGATTTCAAAGGAGACTTTGTAGATAATACTTGGTAAACAGGGATGAATTGGGGAGGAGTTGGGGGCTAAACTGAGTAATGGTGGACGGAGTCTGGAGTTTGAACTCATCTCAATGTCAAAACTTACTTTGATCTCACACAAGAACAGTTTACTCATGCCATAAAATTTCCGAGAATCTTCGGTCTGATTCTATCATCAGTACGATTTCATCTTACATATGGACAACCTTCTCCCCACCCTCCACCTTACCCATCAAAGTCAAGCCCGGAAAACAATAAACCCCCCCCAAACGCCATCCAATGCATACCATGACAGAACTGCTTAACTCCCAATAAGTTTCATCTGTCCAAACTCCAAGTACCTTCCTTACCGCATCCTCCCTCCACCGACAATCCAAAGTCCACTGAGTATCAATCCCATCTCCTAATAGCACTAGTCAACTTCGTCCATGCCATCAATGTCAATGGCATCTGGATTTGGAGCAGCAACCACTGGAGCAGCTTCTTTCATGTTGCCTTTCTGCACGCCGTCACTAGCCGCCACAAATCCAACAGGTGCTCTCGCTTCCCTTTCTAATGCAGCCATAGCATCTACCCTCTCGTCCTCCGTCTGGTCCTCTCCGCTAGCAACAGATTGACTTCTCGCCAGAGCCTGGGAAGCAATAAAATTGACGTCTGTATTGTATTGGGCCTGCACACTTCTCTTGATTCTCAACATCTCCTTAAATGTGTCCTCGTTTCCATGCTGCACTTCGAAAGCTTCCCATTTTTGCCAGAAGGATGGACTTGTTCTTGGATCACAGAATTGAGATGCATGACCGTATATAGCTCTTGCACGATCGATTTCTCCCAGGCGTTTTTCCATGTCAGCGAATTTGAGACACATATCTCGGGCATCTTTGTCAGGGAGGGCAGCGATCGCTCTTTCGTAGATGGGTCGAGTGGATGGGAGACCAAAGTTGGAGGCGGACTTGGTGATGTAGAAGTTGAACATGTCTGCTCGGTCTTCGTCGGAGACGTGACGTGTAGCTCGCTCGTAAATCCGCATTGCGTGTCTGGCGAGACCTCTATCCTCTTCGAGGTTACCGTACATCAGATAAAGGACTTTGGCGAACTTAGGTGGGCAGTCCTCTACTGCTTGCTCGAACAAATCACGAAGTCTTTCAATGCCAATCTTTCGATCGACGGCTTTTGTTAAGTACAGGTTCCACAACTCGAACGCTACAGGATAACTGAACAAGTCGAGACCTCGCTCATAGATCTTGAAAGAGTCTTCGAAGTACTTGTTCTCCTCTAGCAGATTGGCATAATTGACGACGGTCTGTGGCGTGGCGATTCGAAGCTCGAATATCCTCTCGTAGATCTTCTTAGTCTCTTCTAGGGTACTAACACTTTCAACAAGGTCCACATAAAAACTCCATAGCTTCCAACTCTTGTGAACCCGTTGTTGAGGAGACAAAGTCTCGTCGAAATAATCGACATTCGACCTCTTTGGTGCTTGAACTGCTTTGGCCATAATTTTGACGGCTTCTTCGAAATTGTCGTTTCTCAATTCCATTTCTGCCCATTCAATCCACATATCAGCAAGTTCAGCGACCGACTTAAAAGGCACCTTAACCGCCTTCTCCATAATAACCCTGGCGTTTCGTAGGTCACCACCCTTTTCGTAGAACTTGGCATAGTTAGCCCATAGTTCATGAAATCGGCCAACCGCCTTCTTCGGCTGTACTGCAGCAATTGCATCAGTGTATGTTTGGACCACTTCTTGCTTATTATCACCCCACAATCCGATTCTTACGTTCCATTCCGAAACGCTATTCGGGTTTTGTCGCAGGAGGACATCATTGATGAGGAACGGACGCCTGTCCATCAATTGTTCAAACCTCATCATGCGGATGTCTAAATCGAAGTCTGCGTTTTCGTTCACTATTCCTCTTTCAGAACGAGCTGCAGCCTCCTCCATTAAGGCCCCTGTGATGGCTTCTTCGAATTCGACATATGAATCAAAGATCAGAGTGAAGTCTCTCACTGTCATGACAGTCGTAATGCCTTCCTCGAACACGTCTCGAGCGCGTTCGAAGTTCCCTCTCGTGATCCAATAGGTTGCCAGACCGGACCAAAGTTTCCCTCTCTGGTCTGCGAATCGATCGATACCGCTGCGGATGATTCGCTCAACATCGATCCCTACCTCATCCCCTGTCTCAACTTCTTTGGCGTGTTCCACTAAGAGATCCACCATTTCATTCCATAGCTGATATTGTCCCTTTCCATTCTTGCTTCTAAATTTGGAATTATTCAAGATATCCATGTACTTCTTGACAGCTTCAGTGTAATGACCCATTTCAATTAATAATTCGATAAAATCCTCAGCATCTTCGGGGTGAATTTGCATGTACCGCCGCCAGATCTTGATTGCGGTCTGTCCAGAAGCGGAGTTGGCGAAAGGTCTGTATAAAGCCCAGATGCGGTTGTGCTGTGTGATGGGTAAGGCTCGAAGGGCACGATTAAATGTCCGGCGCGTAAGTGTAACGATGGGTTGAAGTAGGAGAAATGACAAATACATTTCCCAGATCTTCGGCATCTTGTTGAGAAGAATTATGGATCGCTCGAAGAGGGCGTTAACTTTCGAGTACTCGGACGCAAAGACAGCAGGATTCAGCTTTTCGACATGTTTCGTTCGGAGGGACAAATACTAATTAAAGTTAGTCATGAGTACCGAATGATTTCCCAATTCGAGTTTTACCATCTTCCAAAGTTTGTATGATCTTGGCAGCTGCGTACAAGCACGCTCGAGGACGAAAGCTTGCTCCAGGAGACTTCCATGTTTTAACTTGTAGCCAACGTAGGCCAACCACGGTTTCGTACTTCCTGATTCGCGGATAATGTCCTGCTCGTAGATGGTATCTTCCTCGGACTAAAAATCGATTAGAATACGAATTGCCAGATTTCCTGAGGTTCTGTACTTACAATGAGGTAAAGATCAGCCTTCCCACGAGAAAGCTTTGTCTTGGAGACGCTCGGAGCGGCCATTGTGGGCAGCAGCTCACCAGGCATCCTCTGCCTGCTATTTGATACTGCGATCAAGCCAATATCGAATACTAGTCGGACGACCGAGGGGGATCAATCGACAGAGGTCCGTCGCGTTCGAAAAGTTATGCGAGATGCGAAGCTTACCTTAGCGCTTTGTAGCCTTAGACGTCGCAAGGCCACCACATTCTGGTCCGAAGCTCTTGGCATTTAACCGTACGCAGCTTCTGTCGACAGCCGGAGTGGGAGCTGGAGCTCTTATCGCCGATAGTTCAACACCTCGACGAGAGCTCTTAACAACCAGCTTTCTTTTAGAGCACCCAGCGCTCTCAAATCGCATCTAGTCAATGTGGCATAGGTGAATCTTAAAGAAACCTGTTCATCTAATATTCAGAGCCGCCAAGATGTCTGGAGCCCAGGTAAGACGATGGCGCTGCCTGCTCATTCAATGCTAATACTCAGTAGAATCGAGAAGCTGTGTTCCCAACCCGACAGTCACTGGGGTTGATGAAATCAAAATTAAAGGGGGCACAGACCGGCCATGACTTACTGAAGAGAAAGAGTGAGGCACTTACAAAGTAAGAACTACTTGTTGGTCTGGATTGATTGCATGCTAACCAAGCTCTAGACGCTTTCGAGGTACATACAATAGTTGAATATTTTCATTTTGATTTTAACTGTTTCCCAGAAATTACTCGACGAATTGATGAGGCAAAACGCAAGATGGGAAGGGTAATGCAGATAGCTGCCTTCTCCCTGGCAGAGGTTACATATGCGGTCGGGGGAGATATTGGGTACCAAGTCCAAGAAGCCGCAAAGTCAGCCCGGTTCAGAGTCCGGACAAAACAGGAGAACGTATCTGGTGTTTTCCTTCCAGCTTTTGAGAGCTACACCACAGAGGGAAATAATGATTTTGGGTTGACTGGGCTTGGAAAGGGTGGGCAGCAGGTTCAAAAGTGCCGGGAGACATATGCGAGAGCTGTGGAAACACTGGTAGAGCTTGCAAGTTTGCAGGTATGAGCACCGAGAACCTATCTTGGAGCTATGCTGATTGTTTAGACTGCTTTCGTTATCCTTGATGAGGTTATCAAGGTTGTTAATAGGAGAGGTACTTTCCCTCCCCCTCTGCCAAGCCTGAATGCTAACATATACAGTAAACGCTATGTCAGTTTCCCAGAATCTTCCGCTCAGTCTCTTACTAATTTGTTCCTAGTGAGCATGTCATCATCCCCAGAACGGAAAACACAATTAAATGTGAGAATTCCCCCATCCCTAATCGAACCATGGTTAATGATTTTCAGATATCAATTCCGAACTCGATGAATTGGATAGAGAGGAATTCTTTAGATTAAAAAAGGTAAAACAGCCTTCACTCGCTCTAGATACCTATCTATTGACATTCTACAGGTTCAAAACAAGAAGCAGCGAGATACTGCAGCCTCGGATGCGGAACATAGGTTGAAGAAAGAAAAGGCTGAAAAGGCCGAAAAGGCTGAGAGTGACAAAGAGAACGGAGGAGGCAGTGCAGATATACTAGGAGAGCAAGAAGATGCAGATGTTATTTTCTAATCCATTGCTCACTTATTGGGGTTAGAGTTTGTTAAAGTATCACACGTGTGGGTGTAGAATTAGCGGGACGTTGTACAGTTCAGGGCAAAGAATCATAATGATTTTTCTATTTGGTCCTCAAAATACATCTAAAAACAGGGGCCAAGGGCAAGTAACATTTATCAGCGTCAAGAAAGCAAGGCGAGGTAGAACTTATCTCATTTCCACTGAAGGCCCGGGAATTGACATTAGCCAATCACATGAGATGTTCGTATTCAGACGAGGCTGAATAAAGCACAAGGATACCTCAGATTCCAGGCTTCAACATTTCTTGCAGCTCAAGGCTGAAACCAACTTCAACAACCACAACACCAAGAACCTTTTGTTCAAAATTATCACGATGTCTACCGCCCTTCAAACTGGAGGCCCTCCAGCCCCAAACGCAACGTACGTGTCATTGCACCCCGACACGTACTATCTCCCAAGTCTTCCCTCCACTAACCCTCCATATGCAGAGTCTATGTCCAAAACCTCGAAGAAAGAATAAAGATTCCCGAGCTTATCGAAGCCCTAAAGGAACTCTTTAGCGAATACGGCGAGATCTTAGAAATTGTCGCGAAGACAAATCTAAGGGCGAAGGGTCAGGCGTTTGTTGTGTTTACAGATGTGGAGAGCGCGAGAAAGGCGATTGAGGAAGTCAATGGTTTCGAGATTTTTGGGAAGGAAATGAAGTGTGCCTTTGCTAGGGAGAGAAGTGATGCTTATGTTAAGAGAACGGGCGGAGAGTTGGAACTGGAGGGATTTAAGAGGAGGAGGATCGCTGAGAAAGGTAGATTATCATCCTTTATTTCTCAATTGTCTCTGCGTTCTTTAGCCTGGGTTTTTGTAGTATTTTATGGAACTTGTATACTGACAGCAACAATAGACAAGAAGAAGGCCCTCCTCCAAGCAACCGAACAGTCCCGCCTCAAACACAGTCTTCCGCTTTCAACCAATCCCGACTCTCTTGCGTCCCGCCCTATCAAACCTACTCGCGGTACCGGTCTCAAATCTACTACCAATACAACAACATCCATCATCCCCGACGAATACCTTCCTCCAAACAAGATTCTTTTCGTCCAGAACTTGCCTGAGGAGTTCTCTATGGAAAATCTTACTTCCATTTTTGGAAGATTCGAAGGATTTCGAGAAGTCAGATTGGTGCCCGGAAGAAAGGGAATTGCATTTATTGAGTATGAAGCAGAGACGGGAGCAATTAGTGCGAAGGAAAATACGGCAGGGATGGTCGTTGGTGAGGGAGGTGTGGGCATGAAAGTTACCTATCAAAGACAGTAGATTGGCCTGTAGGTCAAACCCGAGAGCGAGTTCAATTCGCATGATAATGAGAATGAAGTATCATTCGGTACTACTAGCTGGTTGGCCAAAAACAAGTTGCATTGTTGACTAAAATAATTAAAAAGCTTCTTAATATTTACCTTAAGAAACTATCTTGAACATAAGCTATGGTTAAGAAAATTACCTTTCTGACATTAAATAAAACTCGTGCGTTCTCTTGAACATGTTTTAGTCTTAAATCATTATAGAAAATTAAGCACGTCCTTATTTAGATTTATCTCGTTTTCCGTAGTAGTTGAGATCAAAGAGTTATATGCTAAGATTACGAAAGCTACGACGCTGATAATCACCAACTACCTTATTTCATTCCTGGATCGTAAAACTACTTAAATATATATCGATGTCACTATCCTCATTCCCCTTCTTCCCTCTTCCCTGCCCAGCCTTGCCTTAAAACCAAATCACTATTTCCTAGACTAGTTCGCCTTACCCCAAACCAACTATATAGTGTGGAATAATCCAATACTCAACATGTCAAGCTATCTCTAGGGATTCATGGTGTGGGGTGCAGTACCTCCCTGAGAAACCGCAATCCGCTCATGTAAGTGGAATAAGTCGCATGATACCGTTAATGAGGAAAGGCCTCTGACCTTTCAAAATCCTTGGTTTTTCTACAGGTTCACAGCTAAATACTACGAAGATTTAAGTTTTACTATTTTTTGGGTTAGACTTCCAAAATCCTCGCCAGCAGAAAACTCTCCTTCATCGTATTCACCATTCCCGGATGAATTGTCGCAGTTTTAATGTTTGGATATCTTCTAGACAACTCTTTCGAATACAAGATATTTGCAAGTTTAGATTCTCCATAAAGAACTAATGCTGGAGAAGATTCTGATGCGAAGTGAAGATTGGAGAATTGAATATCCCCTTTTTGGAAGCGATTGTGGAAATTCGATGATAAATTTATAGTTCGAATATCTGAACACGGTTTTTCTACTATAACCAGAAGAATTGGTAAAGGGAGTTTTGTTAGGAATGCGTGGCTTAGATTGTTGGCACCGAATTGGATTTCGTATCTGTCTACGTGTGGTACAGCCATTATTCTAGCGTTGTTCATGAGGATGTCGAGACGGGTGTTTGTTGTGAGAAATTCTTGGGCTGCGGTGTGAACTGATAGCAGGGGTGTGAGATCCATGTGTATTAATTGGAATTTGGCGTTTGGTACGATTGTCCCTTTTCTTTCAACATTTTAGGATGCTGGGCTGGGTACCATGCAATCCACCAGAGACGACCGTCCCTGAATCAGCGATCCGCATCCCGGTGCTGGAACACCGGACGAAGTGCCTCCAGTGATAAAAATGACTTTATCAGAAAGATCTGGGATATCAATTGCTGGTGTGTATGAAACCATTGCTACAGGATGGATAACTAGGTCTCGGCCGCTCCGCTAAAATCAGAAGCCAGCCCCGAAGCTTTACATAAGAACGCGTGAACTTTTTTTTCTCATCCCGTGACCGGTTTTTTTTAACGAGGTGGTCCGACCGCCACACAATATTATATAGAAGATATAGAAGAAGATATAGAAGAGAAGATAGATAGAGAAGAAGAAAATCAAGTAGTGCTGTGTCTTTATATGCAATATATTTCGCTCTTATGGCTTATGTCTATCATTCGAGGAACAGAATCAGCATTGTGCTAACAGAAAATCAACGGATTATTAAGAGGCCAATTAATTAGAGAACTTTATAGTCGATCTAACTAATCTAACTAATACTTCTAAATGGCCATTAGATTTCTAACTATTTTCGGATTCTGGGCTTAAACAGAACCGCCAATTTCAAATGCCGAGTGATAGGAAGCATGTCAGAGGGAATTCTTCTTTAGGAAAGTGGACTTTGTCTTCCTTTAGCCAAATCAAGCAGACTCCGCCGGTACTTGTCAGTCCTTGGACGACATGCTCACCAAGTGATATCCCTCAACTGCAAGAATTAATATAGAAGAGCTCGTAAATACAGGCCATAAGTTGAGAAACACGGAGAGGATGTAGGATAACAACCAAAAGCGAACCACTAGTTCGATAAAATGAACACTCTACTCTAGATAATTTGGGTTGACTATGGTCGACTACAAGATGTTACCGGTTAACCTCTGATCATGATCTTCAATAGCAAGCCCAAGCCCAAACAGAAATCCCGAGGATCAATTTTAGCAAAAGAAAAAGCCGCGAAGAGAGCGCTAGCGAGATCATTCGCATTTATAAATACCAATAATCCGGAGATAAAGGATGAAGATACCAGGAAACTCACTAGAACCCATGTCATGCAAAATCACCTCTTGCGGATGACGCAAACGCTCACACAAGATTCAGACATTTAAACTCGAACTGCCATCCATAGCAGCTCATCGAGGTCCTCCATCGATAAGGTTTCCACACAAAATGCTATCTCGCTAACCCTGCCGCCACTAATTCTAAATAATCATTTATTTATCATCTTCCCAATTAAGATGCAGCCCTACGTGTAATATCTCATTTATCAATGTATGTAACATCCTCTCCTCCACCACAGTTCACATTTACCCCTCCAAAAGCTACCCACCACCCTTCTCATTCTCCAGTCTCGACAACCATAGTCCACCTAATCCCCCCCCAACCAAAACTACTCATTCCCAAAATCTCACCCTGATACCCTATGATAATGACCGTCCCAGCACTCTTCCACGCCATCCTCTCCGACCATCAACAAAACTTCCTAATTCCCCAACAAAAACATATGGTAGAAGCTATATCGATTATAAAGGTCCAACTTTGCAATATCACGGCAGAAAGAAATGGGTATATATTAGATGCTACAATAACGAATATATTATTCATGGCCAAAGCTGAAGTAGGTATCTACCGATTCTAACTTTTACTCGTATGAAAGAAAAATGGCTAACTGAAGAAAGCATGTTCAAGTTAATTTAAAGACTTATAGTATTCATATGAATGGTCTAAATCTATTAACCAACCGTCGGGAAAGAATATCTAAAATCTCTTTATTAATACAACAGAAGTTCTACGAGTAAGTTTATAATAAAAATATTCACTAATATACTACCGTTTACAAGTAAACAAGCTAATTCACATAAATAGCTTTAGGACTGAGAAGATCAGGTATAGAAAGAATAGATCAAGAAGAATGCCTTAATAATTCCTAACGAACTACCTCAAAGACTACTCCTTATATTCAATAAAATCAATTATTTTAAGCTCCATATGTCACTCTCCCCCCTCCACCCTTCAATCAATCAATCCTACTAACCCTTAAACCTTCTCACTCTTCACCTCCCCCCCACCAAATTTCTCCCTTCTCCTCACCCCACCCTCACCCTTCCAATCCCTCCACTCCCTACAGGGAACCCCCTCTCTAAAATACCCATCAATCTCCTCCATACTCCTCCCCGTCACCTCCCCCACACAAAACCACACATACGCTAAACTAACAAAACACAATCCCGTATACACAAACCTCGTTTTCGGACCCAGATGAGCGGAATAATAAAGATACGGCAAGGTGAAAGCCGTGACCTAGACGGTGATCTATAAATAGGCTACTGAGATAGCGTAGATTTTATTGCGGTTACGGCCTACGGCCATTTCGGATGCCTGGAGTTGGGGGTTAGATTTATATTTTGGTGGGAATGGGGAAAGAGGAAAACTTACAATCGTTCAACCCAATGGACCCCAAGTAAAATTAAAAGCCGTAATCTCAATGATGATAAATGCAAAAATAAGTTTTCCAAAAATAGGACTGACATCTTCACCGGAAACACCCAAACACCCCACCAAAAAGGTAGCAACCATCATAATCCCCGTGGTAAAAAGTAAAGGTCTTCTCGGTAATGTATTTACAAAAAGGGCAGCGAGGAAAACAACAACGACTTGGATAGTGAATACAATAAGCGTCATTAAAAAGGGGTCATCGAGACCGATCGCTTTAGCGAAAACAGTGCCGAAAGAGTAAAACCATTAGATTCCATTAATTTATTAGGCGATTAATGCGCCAGGTGAATAGGGGACTTTTCTTCTCTCGATAGGATCACGGATTAGATCCATCCAGCTTGATTCGGCAGTGAGAAATGCTTCTTGTTCGACGTCTCGTTTGAGGATTTCGAAATCGGCGGATGCGATGTAGGATTTTCGTCGTGATGAACTAGTTCTAGGGCTTTGATGGCTTAGGTTTCCCTTTCTTTGCGGATAAGCCAACGGGGTGATTCGGAAACGAAATAGAGACCTGAGAGCATGAGAACTGGAAAGAGAAGTTGGATCCCATGGGGACTCAATAGGCGGCTGTTATATTGAGACCTTCTGTTCCTCGGCTTATGGCTACGGCGATGATCTGAGAGACGGAGAGGACGAGCTGCCAGCACACGAGAATTTGATTTAGCATAAATGATATGAAGGAGTCGAAAAGTTTGTAGTACAACTTACACCGATATGCAATGGGCAAGTAGCAAATAAAGCACCCACACCATAACCAAGAAGGACTCGCCGACCCATGATACACGACCTACTATGGTCTGTCGCCAATGAGAGAATGGCACCAACAATGATAATAACCGAAGCCACTAGGAAGACACCCTTTCTTCCAAAGAAATCGTTCAAAGGAGCTGCAGTGAGTGATCCAACCAGTTCCCCAATATTGATAACCGAAGTCACCAGAGACAATTGAGAAGCCGAGATTTAGTAAACTCCTTCCGAATTGGCCTCTTCAAAATGGCGAGATGCCACGCCCCCAATGCAGCAAAAGAGCAAAAGAGCCATGCATAAGGATGTTGCAGTCTTGCCATCTTGAAGAAGGAAGCCAATTGAGAATATGTCGAATGAGATATTGATAACGATCGTCCGAATAACTGTCACATCGTCTCTATTTAAGGTTGAAATCCGGGGAACCTAGCAGAGGCAAAGATGCCGTGAAGTTGACCATCTTACCCACTAGAACTCGCCGTGGGGAATAGCCCCTCGAGGCAGCATTAGGGGACTGAGACTCGGTCCGCAATTCGAGTCATGGCATTAAGGAGTAAGTCTCGGAAAAATGGCAGAAGCTATCAAATGATCGAGAAAGCCTGCTGGTCATGCGTGACCTGCTCGCTGACCGTTCCTTCTCACTTCGTGAACGGCATCTCTCTTGGCCTTGGCTAGATCGACAGTCGAACGGATATACCCACATAGCCCTAGCTAGTATAGGAAGAGGATTACGGATACTAGTCCGCGTCTTCCAAGTTTCATGTGTTCGTTTTGATGTCTGTAGGAAAATAATTATCAAGTCTCTTCTCTTGATGCCTGGGGGACAATTCCGTCACCAACCCCTGGCCTGACATTCCTAGAGGGCTGCATTGGAAGTTCAAGTCGTCAGATTGGAGTTGATCTCGAGAAAGCTGTCAGGAGTCTTGCCTCCCGCCACATCTAGCTAGTTAGGAGTCAGTCTTGACAATTGGTAGGCCAACTTAAAAAGCAGCTCACCTCCCCTCCGGCAAGTCACTTAACCTTATTCGCGCCGCGCTAAGTCTTGTGTATTAGGGGGAATCGAATTTATTTGGCCTGACCGTTTGTAGACTCGTCCCAGCAAGCTGAGTACTCATCATTATTCTCCTATTCCCGAAACGGCTCCATCTGCGATTTCACTTATCGAAAGAGTTGTAAAAAATGCCGCCCAACCCTTAAAGAGTATTGTCGAAACTTCAAAGATATCTTTATATAGACGTCCATCCTCCAGATAGGCCGCAGCAGATGTAATTCCCATATTGATAGACGACATATACCACCTCTTTCACCTTATAACACCACTAAATATAATCCACCATCCCCTATGATTACGCTCCTCATAGCGCATTTAAAGTCAACCGACCTTCTCAAATGGTCGTCAAGTGGAAAATCTGCTCTATTTCCTGGTATCAACCCTTTAAATCTAGATGCAGATGGCGTGTAGACTGGTGTAGTAATTCTTGGTCCTGATATTAGCATGCACATTTTCTACACCGGCTACAACCTCTCTTAAAACGGCAAGCAGGTCATCATTCATGCTTAATCCGCCGATCGACATGGAATAAGTTTCAACAAGTCACCTTACCCAATTGCAATAACATCTAGGTCATCTAGTCTAGCTGCTTTTAAGCAGATTGACTTTCGAGATCCATATGTTCTCTGGAATGGGGAAGGTGGTTGCTACTGGATGCTTGTTACAACACGTCTATTATCTGGGCCACACTAGACAAGAGGATACGTAGCTCTCCTTACCTCCGTATATCGTAAGTCTTAGGCACTGTCGCTTAAACTACTTTTTACTCCTAATGACATGTCTTGTCCCGAGTGTCCCAAACTGTATAAGTTGGCTGGAAGTGGAGAGTGGTATCTCGTGTATTCGCGGTTTTCTTTGCCAAATGCTAGCACAGTTTATCGAGTCGCGGATTCGCCCCATGGTCCTCGTATCCCAAGAGATAGCTCGATGGATCGTCTGGACGGCCGCCGCTGATACGCTGCAAAATCGTGTCCAAAGCTTGGGATCCAAGAAAAAGAATATATTTTGGTTGGATTGCAGATCGTTGTAAGGAGGATGGGAAATGGATGTGAGGCGGCGAAATGTCCATAAGAGAGGTGGCCGCAAACTCCGACGGGACGTTGAGGATTGGACCATTGAGAAGTGTCTTTGGTAAGGTAGTCTCTCCTGAGAGTGCTCGAGAATACAAAGACATCGTGCTGCAGCCCGAAGGG
The DNA here is from genome assembly GCA_003988965.1 of Neobulgaria alba. Lineage (NCBI taxonomy): Eukaryota > Fungi > Ascomycota > Leotiomycetes > Helotiales > Gelatinodiscaceae > Neobulgaria > Neobulgaria alba. The sequence goes on along the minus strand of QYAM01000107.1, from coordinate 12,719 downwards.
GCCACTTTGACAAAATTCTTGGCTCTCGAAAGGAGTAAGACTTCCGGCTCACCAAGGTTGTTTGTTGTTAACATCGAGGATGTCGATGCTTCATCGTTTAGACTACTTTTCTACACTAATGACGATTTGAAAGGTTATTATTAGCGTTGTGTTTCGGCAGGAAGCTTTCGATATACAGTGACTTTGTCAATAACACCGCCACCTCTGGATGATATCTGGGCGGAACAGTACAAATTATACCTCCGCCGTGAGGTTGACGGGCAAGATTTAGTACGCCATGAAAATGTAAAGCTCGACGTGAATTTAGCATTTTTATAGATGATGGTGACGTTCGATTCTCTAAGCTAACTACGCTAGAAGGTAGATAGCTAAATAGAGGTTTATAATAATCTAGACTTGCATTCCATTCAGCCAATCGAATGCTCCTAGATCCATGGCAATCGTATCCCCTGTTGCAAACATATCCTCGTAACTAGTTACTGGCAACGATGCTGGCGGATCCTCTTCGCCTAGAACAAGGGCATGCTCCATTCCCTTTTGAACTGCTCCCTCAAAGCATATTTCATCGGCTCACTAGCCTTCCCCATGATTCCCAAATGCCATAGATAACGATTGAGATAATCCCTCCAATAGGTCTTTTCCGTTTCCGTCCGTGAAGTACACGGGAGAAGTGTCGAGAAAAATCCAACAAGGGAATACGCAAATGGAAAGTTGAAATACCAGAACGCTTCTAGCTGGTCCGCTCGGAGGGAGGACACAAAATCAATCGCTAATGCCGCGATCTCATGTGCTAATTGTCGAGCCTGGTTAAGAACTGTGACGTCCAAACAGACTGGAGCTAGGGCAGTTGATCGAATAAGCCGACGCAGAAACGAGATGGCAATAGTGTAATACGAAAGGTGATGATATCCATTGCAACAGAGCCCCCCAGGAGAGTGTAATTCCATCGAAAGTGATGGCGGTAAGTTCATGTACCATGATTTGAGACAGTCCAAGATAGGAACAGCTTCTTGGTAGAGTTCAACCGTGTCTTGTGTTCTGCTAGCTTTTAAGCTAAAAATTTTCTTCAGGATGTCACCAACGACCCTTATTAATTCCATAATCTTGATGAACACGATACTTCCAGTCTGGGTGTCAGTGCTGGCCTCGCTCTGATCCGGCAAATCGTCCAGAACTGCGAAATCCAGGTAAGAAATGGTATCCACAGCCCAGTCTTCTTCATGATAATGGCTCGGCCTTCCGTGGACAAGTGCTGTCTACTTATCTTCCATATATAAGGCCCATGGGAGTTTTTTCCTGAGATCCTTTTCCCACTTTGTGATATCCCAATTAGATGCATCGAGATGAAGTCTGTGCGCCTCCCTAATTGCCAAAGCTTGACCAGTGCAGCCCTAATCCTAAATATAATCAAAATTCAAGGGGTCCTCTGGCTTACACTATAACAGCAGTAGTATTGCCTCAATGCTTGAAAGTTTTGGTCGGTGGTAGGTATTCTGAACAGCTTGAATCACCTTCTTTCGTAGTATGCTGGAGTCGGGTGGTGACATGTTGCTAAGTTCACAGTCGCACGTCCACCAATTGAGAGCAATAAGATATGCCGCACCAAGTAAAACTGCTGGTGTTTGACGATGGGACATCGGCTAGTCACCTAAAGCACGTTAGTATAAGGAAAACTTCTAGACAAGTCGATCGTGGGGTTTCTCAAACAAAGTTCAAGATATATGATGGAACCACAATTTTGGAGAAACTTACCCATAAAACCATCTCTGTACAAAATCGGATATGATGGATGAACAATTTTCTAAAATAAACCCACTTATTTTGGACCATGAGGTCGGACACAACTTTCAATCTCATCTTCACTAAAGTTAGGCTAATAGCCAATTGCTTTTTCATCGTTGGCAATATGAAACGTAACGGGGTATTCTAAGCCGCTGTCATGCTTCTCTACACGACGTATACTGTGGGCTGCGAGCTTATACTCATGATTTTAGATAACTGCTCTAGGGAACTACGGGTACAAGAATATACCATGAGAATCTGTTCCATATCACTTGTCAATCCATAAAGCTCCGAGAATTTGTCCTTGGCTAAACCTAGGGAATCATCACGATGGCTAGAATCTGAGGCCAGCAGATTTGAATTGACGACAGGGTTAGGGCGTCTCTTGAGATGGACTTTTTATTGAGCCAAATCCCTGTTGTAGAGAATTGCCTCGCAGAAATAGATATGAGAGAAAATCGTTTCTAGATATTTCCAGTCATTATCTCGGTAGTTTAAGGTAAGTAGCTGGCTGTAAAACTCTCTTCAGATTTTCAGACTGAGGCCAAAGACCAGTTTGGGGATTGCATGCTGGGTCTGCGTGAATGTTGCAGGATCCATACTACGTGGTGGCTCCTGTTGAACGGAGACAGACCTGTCTGAGCCTGCTAGCAGTGCGGGTTGAGAGCGTTCTGATCCTTGGGTTCTGGCAACAGCAGCCGACTTGGTCCCACGTTTCCGTGATGGGGGGCTTCGACTCGAACTTGCAGTCGACTCCACGATCCTGGCATACTGTACATCCCTTCGAGTTTTGATCCGGACCAGATTACATCGAGTCTTCTTTCGATAGCAACTATCACAAGGACGGACAGCCCAGGTCATTGTACTTGGGTCTCTAGTACTGTGGTCTGGTACTTGGTTTTGCATGTTTTCAGAAAACCATACTGTCAACCCGCGATGAATATGCTCTGGAGGAAGTGCGGGTTGCTATGGGGGAGATCTTGTAGTTCGGTACCTAAATGGTGCACCTATCGCCGTGCTAGGGACACCGTAGGCTTAAATACCTAATCAAGAAACCGACTAATACAGGCTCCTTTTTGCTAAGAACCTCAAATAACACACGAAGTATAAACAATCATTTCTTGCACAGAGACATACGAACGATTCGGGATGCAACCAGTTCCTTCCAAACCCTTCTCGAACCTCCAGCCCCACCTCACCCCACCATGCATGAACCCCCCTCCCCTAAGCTTCAAAGCTCCCTTAGTCCCTAACTTCCCCATTTCCCTCCACCAAACTAAGAGCCCCAACTAAGTTTGCTAATGCGCACCACGGTGCCATATTGATCGCCTATCTCCAACCAAGACGACCTTGTTCTCCTCCTTACGCAATAAACGAGAGGGAAGGAGTGCGCAATCATGGCGCAACCACAGATTCCCCAGCTCTTTGGAGTAGTGCGTCTGACAATCCACCCTTCTTCTCCCTACCACTTTCCCCTAAAAGCCAATTCCTCTCCTACACCAGCCATTATTCACATCCCAAACAATCAGCCCTCCCCTCTCCCACACCCTCCCACCTTCAACACCAATAAGCTTAGCTAACCTCCCTCCCTCCCCCAGGTACCAACCCACCAGCCTCTCCTCACAGCCCCGACGAGCGCCCCCTCACCAACGCAATACATATACACCCTCCCCACCACCCCCCCCTTCTCCCACCTCACCGTCTTCCTCCTCCCAGGAATTACCCTCCCCCCCTCCACCGCCGCCGCAGTCTACATATCCCTCCCCTCCGCACCCAACGATTTCAAGTTCCTAGGAGGACTCGGTCCTGGAAAAGAAAGTGCTGTTTTCAAGATCACCGGCCTCAGCTCCACAGATAACATCCAAGATGTCGTCGTCGGAGAAGGAGGAGAAATCGACATGGACACCCCTTCTCCCAACCCAACTCTCATCAGCAACGGCGTAATAACACTAGGAATATCAATCGAACCCGAATCCTCCATAATCCAACAACTATCCCAACTAAAATCCACCTCTTCATCATCTTCTCAATCCCAATCCCTAGCCTTAGTCCCCCTTCAGAAGAAACCAGATACATTATTACTAGCACAGAGGATCATTAAAAATGCGTTTAATTTTCTAGCGAGCTTTAGCGGGAATATTCAGGGAGGAGGGCCGCCGGGAAATCAGGTGGAAGTCGTTCCGTTGAAGGCTTTTGAGGAATGGTGGAGGAAATTCGAGAGTAGATTGAGGAGTGATCCTGGGTTTTTGGAGAGAGTACAGGAGGATTAGAAACGTGGGGGTTTTTTTCTGGACTGAGCTGCCTTATGGGGATTTGAAAGATATTTTTGGTAATAGGGGAGGCGGGGATGGAGATTTATGATATAAGGGGAAATGAAATGAGGGACATCGTTTTTAGGTCATGGCTATCTATTTATTATCCACCCTTTTGAGATACGTGGAGATATCAATGGATAGCACGAAAACGGGAACGGTGTACAATTAGACCCAATTAAGACGAGACTTTACAGTCTAAAGAAGGAAAAAATAAAAAAACTAAATGAATAAAGCAAAACTTGAAACATAAAAGTCTATCATAGATAATAAGTTAACTTATCAATACTCTTAGAAGAGATTCGATATAAAACATAATGTGGCGAGAAGATAGATCCTTCTAGTTTGACCAGAGGGAAATCAAGAGCTTCCTCCTGCAAAAAATAAAATAAAAATAAAACACAATAAAATAACAAAATATAAAACATAGAGTTTGCTGGGATTTATACTTTCTTCATTTTTTCAAATCTACAGTACAATTCCATTTCTCCTCTTCTCCAATTACTCAATAGCCACTATCCATATCCCTTCCTTCCCTCCCTTCCTCCAAACTAAGCCAGGTCAATAACCAACAAAAGCCAAACCCAAAACAAAATGACCGATTAAGTCGCGCAGCTAGGTAGGCACACAGGGAGGAATTCATTCCTCCAAGCAAATACAATCCAATCCCAACCCCACCTCATCTATCATAAACCCCTTCTTCTCAGAACCTCAAGTTAAAAACGTCCCACCCAAATCAAATTCCATCTGTATCTTTCAAAAAACGCCATTCCCCATTCTCATACCCTTTTTCCAAGGGCAAATCCCAAATCCCAAACCCAGCGATAGGCAAACGCCACGCTAATTAATGAATTAATGTTGTTGTTGCTGTGAGTATGTTGTGTTGTAGGTGTAAAATATGAACTCCGTTCATCATCGATCAGTATTCGGTAGTGTCTTCTTCATTACCGTTCCGTCAATCGTCCAAGAATAAAAAAATATGCCCTCATTACTCGTATGCGTTATCTTTATGTATAATCCTTTCGTTTGGTTTTCGACTCATTTTCAAGTCCAGCAAGTTGAGTGAGTGAGTGAGTGTGCGTTGTGAATGAAAATTAAACTCTGCCCCTTTCGTTCCGTTTCTACTTCACAATTGTGATAGTTGTCGTGGGTTTATTATCCGACTGGTTGAGGCTTCGCGTTCGTTATACTTCTTCTAGCGGTGCCATAAGCGGACTCTTTAACCTCGTCGGACTTCCAGCCCTACTCCTCCTCCCAGCATTCAACATCTGCAATGGTGCTAATCTTTCTCTCGACTCCGTCCTGACAACTAATCCAGACCTATCCATCGCACTGAGTCCACTATGATTAAGACCCAGTCCGATTCCCTGACCCATAGTATTGCCATTATTTAGGTTGTCGAAATAGCTCCCAGAGTCGAAATTAACAAGATTCATTTTTGGTGTTGCTAGACCCGAGGAACGACCAACTCGAGAGGCTTCGCTGCTGCTAGAGTCGGAGTGCTCATTCTCGTCAGATTCTGCGTCTCCAAGCTCGAATTCCGCTGCATCACCTTCTTCGAGGACTCTTTCATAACTCTGGGAGCTACGACCAAAAAGTTTGCTAGTACCGAAGAATCCTCTGCCTCCTTTGCGAGGGGAACCTGGACGGCGACTGCGGCGGATAGTGGCGTTGACTCCACGATAAAACCTCATTCGTCTTTCACGCTTCCGGAAAATATAGCCGATGAAAATGAGGATTAAAATGAAGATGAGGAATCCAGGGGTTGACTTCGAGTGGGCCTTTTCTGCAAGGTCCTCTGCTGCTTCGGTCCAGCTGTCTTCTTCGTCACCCATAGGATAAGGATTTGAGTTGGACCCTGCCTCTTGGAAAGCGCCACCTCCAATATTTGCTCCGAATCCAACGGGTCCATCTTCCGATGCTGATGGAGGAATTTGTCCCGCGGCATAGAGAATCATCTTCCCAAGAGTCCAACTTACTTCCATACCATCGATTTTATTGACTGCTTGGAATGGGTCCAAAAATCCTTTATCCTTTGAATGCGTGACCATCTCCTTCGTTCCATTGTATCCATGACTTGAGGATCCTTTTTCGAATCCAACTCGGGGAATCCCAATGCCTTCATGTAGAACGTTAATTAGCCACGAAGCCTTGAAGCATATTTCCTGAGCTGTCTTTGCATCAACCTTCTTGCCCCATTTGAGTTCCTTGACATTTTCAGCGATATCTTCCCATTCTTCACTACAGAAATCTTTGACTAGCGTTTGATATTCCGTAAAATCGTAAGCTTTATCCTTGTGGGCCATTTCGAAGACTTCGTGTGTGGTGTGCCAGTACTCAGAAACTCCAACGAAATGGTTAACTTCGAAATCAATTGCTGGGACATGTTGACCATGAAGTAAACATGGCTGGTCTTCGCAAAGAGCGTCTTTGTCGAGAAGTGGATACGTCGACTTAAGACACTCGTCGAATCGGCCAGTCCCAAGTAAGAAGGTTTCTTTCGGAGTCAACCCATCGAGAACTTCGCCCTTCAAAGTTGTCTTTAATCCAGATGGTAAGCAAGGATCCGGTAACTCGTGTGCGGATTTTGTATACGACGCATCCATAAGCGCTTGTACGTAGCGTTCTCTGGCCTGATTTACACCAAAACCTAACCATGTGGTGGTGAAAACTTTGTACTCTGCAGCATCGCCATTGATTGTCCGCATCCGTAATAATTTGAGGTCATCGGCATGCTTCTCTGCTTCGGTACTATTGGGTGCGAAAGCAATCTGCGCAGAGGCGCCGCCCATATCTAAAAATCCATACGTGTGGTGACCTTTCCCATGATTGTGATTTTGCGGTGAGTCGAAGCCTCCAAGTAGATAGTTTGCAGCGATCCACCCATACAAACCTTCTGTCTCTCCTGGAATAACTTGAATGTGAAGGTCGCAGTCGGGCAGGGAAAATTCAGTCGTCTTCTGGGCGTAGGAGCAGATCTCACTTAAGAGCGCCTTCTGTTGCATGGGTTCCAATAATCGTACTCCTGCTGTCGCCATCAAGAATATCGGCGTGTCCTTCACCTGATCTGCTGGGACGATTGCCAATGCATGGTCAAGCAACTCCTTCAGATGCTCTGGCCCAATATCAGCGGGCCTGTCACCAAACGTCGACACACCCGGCTTTATCTTCTTTGTATAGTGTGCTTTGGTCTCCAGTTTTGGTAGGTTCTGTAAATCTTCTGGTTTGGCTTCGTGTTTGGCTCTCGCAGCGTTGAGCCATTTGTAGACGTGGACTCGAGTTCCTGACGAACCCGCGTCCAGGATCACTCCCCATCGCCCTGGGGAAAAGGTTAGTCGGGAGGGAAAAAAAGGGTCTCAGGGCGTGCGACGAACATTTACCCATGAGTATAAAATGTTGGGATCAAACTCCGGGCAGGTGTTTTGTCCTGTTGAGGACGAGGCTTCCTAATTAACGAAGGTGCTGTCAACGTTGGCGTAGCGCGGATTGATGCGAAGGCATTGGTCTCTCTCGATTCAGCAGCTGCGACTTCAAAACGAATGTGGAAGGTCGAAGACGGGAAGGGGTCGCGATGGGAGGCGATGAATCGAGGGGCAGGCCGGTTTGGCTCGACAACTCGACGTTGAGGGTGAACGAATGTATGGGAAGGGTGAGAACGAGTGTGGTGGATGGATGTTTGGTGCTTGCGTATGTGGATACCAGGAGGCCAAGGTCGTTATCTGAGGCGCCGAAAGTGGCTAGCACGCCAAGCGCTGATGGACTGGGGCGTGGGCCGGAGGTTGGAGCGCCTGAATATCCAGGCAGATGGGCGAATGGGGTGGATATTCTTCGGGGACCCTGCAGCGACGTGGAGAGGGCGACGGATGTGACTGGCGTGCGCCGGTGCCCGCTACCCTCCTCCCAAAGGCTAATTTTAGCTGCGACTGCGCGGTAGGGTGGTGGAGAAGACAAACAGCCACCGTTTACGAGGCAGCCAGTTCGTATCAGCAGCACCACGCACCAAAACAATAGAAAGACGTGAACGGGCAGGGAGATTGGCAGAGCGCGTGCGCCAAACCTGGAACAGGCCAATTTCATGGAGCCGCATCATCCCAGATCAGATCACGATGCGCCAATCCGCCGTGTGCAGAGCGGAGTCGTGTTGATATTAATCTGAGACGTTTGCAATGCGGCCAATCCGGCGTCGGAGAGGCGCCTGTTGGGTTGCCGGGGCAGAACCAGAAATGGCCGTTTTAGTGAATCGAAAGGCCGGTCGTTCTCCCCACCTTTGCCATGGCTCTGGCCGTGCGAAGTGAGAAAGGCTGGCCGGGCAGTCGGCCTTGGCGTGCCTCTGCATGAACACGGCCACGGCCATCCGTTGCCGCATCGGATCCTCCACCACCAACCACATCCCCGTCACGGATGCACCTTGGCTTGGCACCCATCGCCCAATCCTTTCCCCCACGTATTCCTACACCCAAATCCTTCGACCAGCCTTCTCAATCGCCCCTCGACGTACACGATTTCGGCGCCATCTTCCTCCATCGTGTGGGAAGTCTAGAAAAACCTCCCGTTTCATGGTCAGGCCAGACGACGCCTCCTCTCCGTAAGGAACGAGGGACAACGTTCGATCCGACCTCCGCGCTTCTGTCTCACCACGCAATATTTTGCATCTCCAACTCCAACGAAACGGCGCCGCATTCCTCACAGCACCATTCCTTGCTCATGCACATCATCTCATGATATCGATAACATTCAGCCTCGCCAACTTCATTCATTCTGTACCAAGCTGACGACGTCCCATGTATCAGAACTGCAAAATCTGCACCAACGAAAATACCTCCTCGGTCGTGGCTTGTGTATCTGTCCGATTCTCGTCCCGTCTTCCCGCTGCACCTCTCAACCAGACGGCGGTGGGCAGATGACATCATTGTCGCCATTAGGCCTCTCACAATGAATAGCGATCCGCAGCCAGACCCGCAATGGAGAATGAGTTCCTCGCTTCGCCACGGAGAAAATGTTTGTTTCTCCAATTCCCCATAAATGTGGACAGGAAAATCTTCAGGTAAGGGGTTCGTTCGAGACACGTTAAAGAATTTTCATTCCCGTGATTATATCACGTGTTATTGGTTGCATAAAGTCGAACAAGAGAGACTTTATCCGGATTATGAACGATATACAGGTGTTGTCCCTCCTGCTCAACACGGCAAATCGAGACACCTCTATCTCTTCCCTACCCAACTCCCTACCGTAATTCTCATGGGGGAAAACTATAGGAAGTAGCCGCTCACCCATCGACCATCTCTAACCTTATCGTAAACAAGATGCTCACTCTGTGAGAAACTCCCCTTTCTGACCTGCGCCGTAGGTACCCCCTACCTTCATACTATACCGCAATCGCGATTACCTAGATATCGGCAATTGCGCGACTCTACCCCACCATCTCCACCCCCAACCACTCACCATTCCCCCAATGTACTCATCCCGGAGAGAAGGAAAATAGGAAGGTGAATAGCATCCTTCCTCGCAATCAAGCCTTTTCCGCATAAAAGTCCCTAGACCAATTATCCTCTTTCTCTAAGGGGTAAGGAAGAGGACATGTGAAGATCCATTGGGCTAGAGGTATTTGGTTGGACGAGGGGAGGAATTAGAGTTGCTAGGTTCTGTACCTTCTAGATATGGGTTTGATCCGCGAACATGTGCTTTAGGTCAAGTTCATGATTGATTGTTCCCTTTGATAGGAAGCACCATGACATGAGAGCTTTGAGCTTGAATGAGGGTTATATAAGTGTTTGTTTTCCTGTATCTTAGGTCCTTATTGTCTTGTCCAAATCAAATAAAAAATTCTCTTTATTATAACAATTTCTTCAAGATGTTCTTCAAGATGAAGAATTCGATTTTCACTTCCGTACTGGTTTTCTCTTCGGGTTGTATGGCTTGGGGTACATTGGGTCATGATACTATTGCTTATATTGCTAGTAAATATGGTACTTCACTCCTTCCTTCTTGATATAATATATATAATATATTCTCACCGATTAATAATAATTCATTTCTAACGTTCCACATCAAAGTTACTGCAGCAACAAAAACCCATTTCCAATCTATCCTCGGGGATACATCTGATAATTACCTCGCGTCGGTAGCAACTTGGGTATTTCCCTCCCCTTCTCCCCCTTCTTTCCTTACTTACCTTCCTCCTGACCTCCCTCTTAAAAAGTAAAGCACTGACAAAAACTAAAGGCCGATTCATACCGATACACCACGGCGGGAAAGTACAGCGCCCCATTCCATTATATCGACGCGCAGGACAATCCTCCTACTACTTGTGATGTAGTGTATTCGAGAGATTGTGGGACGGGAGGTTGTGTCGTTAGTGCTATTAATAACTACGCGAGTCTTTCTCCCCTCTTGTGTTTGAGATGGGAGGAGAAAAATGGGGGCGAAGGGAGGGAGGAAGAGGGCTAATGAAGATATGAGAATAGACGGCAAGAGTTCAAAGTAAGACGTTGAGTGCCGCTGAATTGGCTATTGCTGCTAAGGTATGTTAATTACTTTAAAAAGAGGCTGGGAAAGTGGTTAATGGGATTCATAGATGCTTGTTCATGTAAGACTAATCTTTTCAACCTTCACTACATCCTCATATGAATTTCATTCTCAAAATAATTCCTCTTGAAGTATCCTATTACCACAGATTTCTCCATAGAGATTACTTTCATCTACCCCATTTTGCTCGTTGTCATTCCCAAGAAAACCTGAGCTTCGGAAAACTTGGAATGGGGATGAAAACCCAAGACTAATTTGTATACATCAGTTCATCGGTGATATCCATCAACCGCTCCATGATGAAAATCTTGATGTGGGAGGAAATAGTATTTCGGTCCTCTTCGATGGCGTCACTACCAACTTACATGCCGTGGTAAGTCTTCCCTCTCTCCTACCCCCCCCTCCTCACTCTTCACTCTTTAACCTTTACTTCCCCCTACTTCTCTTCACTCTTCCATTCCCTTCTAAACCTCAACTATAAATACACACACAACCCCCCCCCCCAACACCCACTAACATTCCTCCTCTTCAGTGGGATACCTCTATCCCCGAAAAGCTCGTCGGAGGCTACAGCCTCACCTACGCCTCCAAATGGGCCACCTCCCTAACCTCCAGCATCACAACCACGCAAGCCAAATCCTGGGTCTCTGGAATGAAACTCTCGGATCCAGTAACGACAGCGATGACATGGGCAAGTGACGCAAATGCATATGTTTGCTCAGTCGTTATACCTGATGGTGTCAGTGCTGTTAGTGGGGAAGATTTAGGTGGTGCTTATTATGAGGGGGCGGTGGGGACGGTGGAAGGGTTGGTTGGGAAGGCGGGGGTTAGGTTGGCGGGGTGGTTGAATTTAATTGCTACTGGTGTCGTGGGAATTTAGAGCTCGGGGGAAAGGGAGATAGATTTTTTTTATGAGTTAGGGAAAATGGAAAAGGAGAGAATAGAGAAATTTCTAGAAATTGAAAATTGAATAGTCCAGATTCGAGTATTAAATGAAGAGCGAATATGTGGATTCACGCCAGTCGACCTATAATGAGGAATGAATTGCTATAAATAACCTTCATTGCATGTATAGTAACTAGCATTGAAAGTAAAAAATCCTATGTCAAGCAGTTTAAGGCATTTATAATTACTTTCTCAGTTAGAAAAATAATGTTAAGGAGTAGCGATAAAAGGTCTGGTATCCTAGTTTCCCCTTCTGTTCAGTTTAAAATAGTTGAGGTAATTCAGATGTTTAGGTATATTATTTTCTTCTCTAATGAGTTCATTCTTATCTCTACTTTCTTTTTTATTTTTATAACACACCTATACATTTTTAATATTAAAGTGAGCCTCATTTCTTTCTTTTCCTAATTCTTACAACTAATAACATACTACATTCTTTAAAATAAGTATTCTATTCTCTTATATAAAGCCTCTTAAACCTAAAATAATCTAGGGCTTCGATTATACCAAGTCTAATTTTAAGTTTAAGCTTATGGCCCTAAAACAATTTTAATTCATTAGAGTCTTTCTAACTCGAGGTATTTATATTATTTCTCCTACCTCTAGGTGGAAGAAAATAAAATACTAAAATGGAGTAAAAACTATAGATCTACTAGTTATTTTTTTCTTCGTCACCTTTGAATTTAAATTATTTATTTGTTTTTTAAAGCTAGTTTTATAATTACTTATACTATAAAGGGGGATATATATATAAAAGATTATATAGAAGCAACTAATAAAATTTATAGTAATTTCTAACGAGGTAAATAAAAGGGATTATTATTAAAAATATAACGTAGATTAATATAAATAAGTATAAAAGAAGTCTAAGATAGTCTTAGAAATATTCTAAGAACTTAGTTTTAGAGTTTTAACCTTATATTAAATAAAGTTAGTACTTATAACGCCTATATATAAGGGTCTTTATATATATAGTTCTAATATATAATATATAACGTAGTTTATAAGCGAGTTGGCAACATAAGTAAGTTAGTAGATTTTTCTTAACATCGTACGAAATATTAAATTTTTTAATTATAACGTAAATTAAATTAAAAAGGTTATTTAGAATCGGAATCTTCGGACGAATCTGCCTTATTTTAATAGGTTCGTACG
>QYAM01000106.1:0-74551 GCA_003988965.1 Neobulgaria alba | reverse complement strand
GACTTTATATAGTTTTACTACCGTTCGAGTATTAATTGTCTTAGATAAACGAATAGCCTTAATAGCTAAAATAATTCGAGCTTCTTCGGTTTAAATTTCTATTTATGGTGGTTAAGAAAACGCGTGTTAAAGTTGGTAGGGTAGAATATAAGGAAAAGTGGGCGACTCGGTGATATAGGCGACTCGGTGATAAACCACGTTAGTTTAAATTTAGGGGCTGTTTAAAAGACTAGACTATTTAAGACTAAAAATAAGGACTATATTTAAGACTATAGTTTAAATAGTCTAGCCCTAGTAGTCCGGTCTAGTTTAGACTATATAGTCCGGTTTTAAATATTATTTAAAAATATTTTTAAGGGGATTCAAATACTTTAAGTATTACTATTAAGCGTTACTATTCTAATATAATTAAATAAGTATAAAATAGTCTAATTTTAAAAGACTAGACTATATATAGTCCGGTCCAGCCAGTTTAGTCGTCGCTGCATCCTCACCCTTTTCATCCTGATTTTCTTCTCCGTCGCAACCATTCTCTGTCTTAGCAACTGGTCGTTTCGGACAGGCTGGAAAGGTATCAAAAATCTCTCTGCGGGGTGTGCTCTAATGATTATTATGGCTCATTTGCTTTCATATGCAGGCCACTCGTCGGCAGACATAGATGACCTCGCCGAACGCCTTGCGCGACTGAGCCCTACTATCGAAAAATTAATGAATGTTGGAGGCACGGCTGGCTTATCACTCGGAGTTTTACACCAGCGGAAGGTGGTACATCTCGTAAACTACGGATTTCGCGATATTAGGTCGAAGCTCGAGCCTAACGAAGAGACAATATGCCCAGCATGCTCGTTGACGAAAGCTTTGATTGCAGCTACCCTTGGCACCCTCGTTAAGGAGAAAAACGTAGGGTGGGAGACTCGATTGAAAGATGTCATTCCCGATTTCAAAATCTAGGATAAAACAATTTGTGAAAAGGCTATCATTAGTGACGTTCTAGCGCATCGGACAGGCATGTCAGTTGGGGACTACTGTCTTGGAGCCGAGGATGGTGTTCTTGTTCTGTGCAAAGGCTTAATAGCGTTCCTAGGTGGTGAGAAAGCAATTAAACCTTTCCGGGGGCAGTTTTGATGTGGTGATTTGGGTTACGAGCTCGCTAGCTATATAATTAATAAAGCATCTAGAGCGAGCTAGGTAGATCTAATAATAGATCGTATTATTAAACCATTATAGCTCTAAAGGACTCTACTAGATTACCTATCGAAAGACGATAAAAATGTTATAATGGCTTATAATACTCTCGACGACGGATCGCCAGTCGAAATCACTATAGTTTAAGCGACGGGCAAAACATTTGGTAGTACTGTAGCAGGACTTCGGACTTGCGTGAAGGACTTGCTATCACTCTACGATGCATTTATCTATGCTTTGGATGATCAGGCTAAAATAAAAAAAGACTTCTACTCCCGGCTCGCCTTTCAAGCATGTGAATGACCTTGTCTCTGCGCGAATACAACTCGATGAATCAAGCCCGGATGGAGGGTCCTATGGTTCTGGCTGGGCTCGCGTACAGCTTCTAGGAAAGATGGGAACCGTGGGCTGCAACCCCGGATTGATACCAGACGGGATACCAATCGTGGGTAAGGGTGCACCATCAACCCTCGTCATTTACCACCAAGGCAGCCTCCCAGGTGCCCTCTCTGCAGTTGTCCTACTTCCTCAAAGCCACACTGCCATTGTCGTGATGATCAATTTCCTTGCTCTTTGCGATACCCCTGATTGGGTGGCTCAACTCCTCCTTGAAGATATCTTGGATGTTCTACAGAAGAACGATTATGTCGCGGCTGCGAATACAGCCGTGGGGTCGACTGCTGCATGGTATCCTACAGTCTATGCAGGACTGGAAGAGAAGCAGCACAAGAATACATCAATTAGGGATCTCTAAGCCTATGTCGGCACCAACTAGAACAAGATCAATACTATGAGGATAGTGGTCACTCTCGATGATGGGAAGCTTTACTACGCTGTGCAAGGTCTGGACTCCGAGAAGTATTCTCTCGACTATTATGAGAATGATATTTTCTCATGGCTTCGCTCTCGCAACGAGTATGCCGCGAGAGGACGGTGGGTCGATCAAGGGGCGGAGTTTTGGTTGATCAAGTTCTGGACTAATGACAAGGATACGGTTGATCGGCTGACCTGGGTTCATGACTTAGAAGTGAAGGAAGGGGAATCGTTTTTTAAGAAACTTTGACTTAGAACATGAGCGCAGCATCACACTTAATTCACTTTTTACGGCGGGCTGCTGTCGCTGAGATGGAATGTGATTAGTTCCACTAAGCTAAAGCTCGTTGAATGTGCTCAAACTTAGCGTAGTACTATCAGAATCCGAGACCAACGCGAAGCCCTTTTGTAATTCTCTATAACCCCCATTTTCATGTTCCCTAAACTTTCTCTCGTTGATCTAGCAATGCACAAATGAGCTCTTCAGCGACTCTCACGCCTCTGGCAATCGCCTCCGGAGAATCCCCTTGCGGTGTGTCCAGAAACTCAACCCGAGAAAACTCGTTTCTCTTGAAGCACTCCGCCAAGGAGGAGAAGAACTCAAACTCGCCTATGACATTATTAGCATAATGCTCTACTCGTAGGGGCCCAGGCGAAGCTCTCAAGACAGGCCTTGAGCCTTCGAATCTGTGCTCACAGAAGTATGCTCCAGCGTTCTCAGACACTTCTAACTCCACATCCTGTAGGATCATCAATGATGCTTGACGCAGTACAAGATTTGGGGAGATGAAACGAAAGTCCCCTATGGGTACACCAAGTACTACAACCAAATGGCCTATGTCTTGATGTACAAAGGGAAGATGGCCGAAGCAGTCGGATTTGCCCAACGCGGTTCGGATTTGATGGCTTTGGCACTACCTGGTTCCCAAATGGCCGTTACCTTCAAATTCGACTGAGCAACCATTCTATTCCAGGTCGGCCAAACAGCTCAAGCGATCGAAGAGCACCACAAACTTCTCCAAGATCGGATATCCGGTTGTGGAGGCCTGGATATTCTGACTCTACAAAGCCGTATTCTCATTGGGATCATGCATTTTCTTGTGGCAGACTACAAGGAAGCAGAGTAAGTTAGCACATATTGAAGGCTTGTATTGATTTATTAACTCATGATCTAGCACCTGGTTACGAGGCTCTCTTCAGCTAGCCCAGGAGATCGACGCCCCAGCCGAGCATCTGGCACGGACAAAATATTATTTAGCCCAGGTGAAGCTCCTTAAGGACCCACAAGACAAAGACGCTACTACAATGGACCAAGAGGTGAAGAAACTCCTCTTTGAACTCCTGGACCTTGGCGGGTCTAATTCAATGAAGGAGTTTGTGGCGGCCAAAGACTACCCTATGCTCTTTGACTACATCGTCACCTGGGAGTCGCGGCTGATAACACCTCAACAGAGTTCTCCTCGGGAGAATACCCGGGACAGACTGAGGTCCTGGACTGGGCATGATTCGATTTGGAATTGCTGTATACACACCGCTGGTATGTTTTGGTCGCATGTGTTGTACTATATTACACCATTATAGGAAGAATATCATGTGGTAATTAATTTGTTTAGGCTTTGCCTTATATTTTCAAAATTTCAAATAGGCTAGGTTATCCCTGATGTGCGTGTGCATGAGAACGTGTTTACAATCGATAGTCCACCTTTCTAGGACTCCTGAACTGTGTATAAATGTATATGCGCTCCGCTAATGAAGAAGTGCGACGGTCAAGTCAGTCTTATGGCTTTGTTGATATTTTTACGAGCTGGCTGGCGAGAATTGAAGGCGCGAGAAGGAATCAGTTGATGTTTGAGAGTAGCACCCACGAATGTCTTTTAGGTCGATCATTCGGATTTGTATCGTATCTTTCGTTGCGGGAGGTGAATTAGCCTGTTTTTATGAGGTCAAGGGGTAGGAGACGTGAGGTTTGGAAGTGAGCTAGTGAAACAGCAGTTGAGCATGACTGTTGGTGGTTGATCTTGAAGTGTAGAAGGAAGTGAAGAACGAAGTGGGGTGGCTATATTTTCTTGCTAATGACGTCTACTTCTAGATTATTTTACCCCTGCTTTCCATATTAAGTAACACCTAGAGTTATTTATATAGTAATATATACCGTCTACCTACTATATATCTTTATTAAGTTCAGAGTGATTACCCGAAGGGGATTCTATCTTAATAAACTTAATTTTACTATTTTAACTAATATAATAAAGTATACTAATACTTTTAGTTATATAATTATTAATCTTTTAAATTAATCCTTATATTTAGCCTACTAGGCCCCTGGGAATATATCTAGCGTATAGAATATATTAGGTATATTAGAATATAACTTATAAAATAATTTAATTCCTTTCTAATCATAGATAAAGCTTCGTAGAACGAGCTACAGGAATAAAGAAGGGCGTATATTACGTGCACCATCATCGTAAGCCCTAGCACGTGATAGATATCTGACTGACTAAAACTCATTCTACTTATTTAAGTATAAAAGATTATAAAAGAAAAGAGAGTAAAGGTATAGCTTATTAATACTATCTTTTAAATTTTCTTCTATTTTAAAATAATATAAGAAGCTAAGATGACGACTGTTTTTAAGAACAGATATATTTCTAATAAACCTTTGATCTTAGGCATTCTTAATCATAGGTAAAATAGAAACGAAGTCCTAATATTTACTATAGATAAATTAATTAGCTTAAGATAGTTAAAAGTTATTTTAATAAGCATGTAGTAAACGATAAGGTAGCTCAGTGATCTTGGTGTATAAATGTTCATGTCTCCGAAGAGTTCACTATTTTCAGTGTATGATTGTAATCATTGCGACGGTGCTAGTGCACAGGGATTTATAATAGAGATATGCGCTTACCATTGAGCTAGGGGATCTTTTTCAGGAGCTCTGCAGTTAGAAAGTCACGTTAGACAACAAGGCCTAGTCCTAAACAGTGCAACG
The DNA here is from genome assembly GCA_003988965.1 of Neobulgaria alba. NCBI lineage: Eukaryota > Fungi > Ascomycota > Leotiomycetes > Helotiales > Gelatinodiscaceae > Neobulgaria > Neobulgaria alba. The sequence goes on along the minus strand of QYAM01000106.1, from coordinate 69,561 downwards.
TGAATATTTAGAGTAAGTTGAACCTATATAATTCTTGGGTGGATTAGCTTGAGTCCTTCCGAGATAAAACAGACGTGTAGCAGTAGGGAAACCTGGTTCAGCATATGTAAGATTGAATATCACCCACTCGAACGATATAGCATCCCCGGCGAGGGAGCCACCGAAAGAGGTCAATCGCAAATTAAATCATCATAACGAGGTGGGAAGGGAAGGAGGCAATAGATAACTTACAGTGCTTTCGGCCTAGAGTAGGCGTGTCGATCTTGGGAGATAGAATGCCGGCGAAGGCAAAACACATCCAAGGGGCATCCAAGGGGGAGCAAAGGCCAGGAGTCACTGGCGACTACTTGCTAGTCCCAGAAGAAGTGCAACGGTTGTATAACGAAGCCATTCGGAGTTGGCGCTGGCCGGTCACCTGTTGGTTGCAGCAAGAGAAGAGAAGTTGAGAGTTCGAGCTCTTAAAAGAAGTTTTCCATCTCGGCACGGAGCCTCAATCGCGCTAATGCATATCTGCCCCAGGCACTCAGAAGAAAATGGCGAGATGGTTGTCTAGGGTTGGTCGCTTAATGCACACCACAACGATTTTCGAATTTATTCTCCTGCCCTCCCCAACGACAATATCGACAAATACCTCGACACAGTGCCCAGTACGTCCCCCGGCACATCCTCACACTGCCAAAACCACTTGCTAATGCGGAGATCATAGAATCTATCACAATGGGTGACGCAGAGATTAAGGCATCTACCTGGAGACTGGTCGAAGTTGGCCGAATTGCTCTCATTCACGGCGGTCCTTCCGATGGCAAGCTTGCTACTATCGTCGAGATTATCGATCACAAGCGCGTAGGTGGCATTCATAGGGGAATTTTGGTGAAACCCCAGCTTCTAACAAATCCCTAGGCTCTGATTGACGGTCCATCAACCGACACAAAATCCGCTGTACCCCGCCAAGCAATTGCCCTTTCACATCTAATTCTCACCCCTCTCGTCCTCGAGAAGCTTCCCCGAGCAGCCCGAACTGGAACCGTCAAGGAACAATGGGCAAAGGCTGGCATTGAGGCAAAATGGCAAGAAAGTGCATGGGCCAAGAAGCGTGTGCAAAAGGAGCGGAGACGGGCTCTTACGGACTTCGAGCGATTTAAGGTTATGCGATTGAGAAAGCAAGCACGATTCGAGGTTCGGAAGTCGCTGGCCAAGATCAAGTCTTCTGCATAGGGATTGGGCGGGATGAATGGGATTGATTGCATTTACGGCATGGGTTGCTGGATTCGTTGGCTTCGCAGGAGGCTTTGTATCCTACGTCAGATTTGACAGGCGTCAAGAGCAAATGGACTTCAAAAGACAAATGAGGTACACGAAATTGAATGCTAAGACATGAAGGACATTCAAAAACAGTGATTTAGTCTGGAGTGTGTGCTTTTAGACCGGGGAATGTCGAAAGACGGAGGTGATACTAATTCTTTGAAACCAAATCTTTACCAATGTTCCTACTTGCTGTGCCCGTTTACGTACGATTTGAAATATTGCTCCTTGGGCTAGGCATTGGTACTTTACCAACTCACTTTTGGTGACTCCTAAGTAGCTCGGCTGCCAACCTTAAAGTTTAAGCGAGCCACAACCCTAAAAGTTCCCTTCATCACGACCATTAAGCAGACGTGACCATCTACACTCTTTGCACGATTAAGTCTCAAGGTAAGCCTGTCAAAATCCCCTTGGAAAATTCGGAGACTCGTAGTCGCGTGCGAACCGCCCCTACATACGGCGGGGTCGCTCCGCACTTGCGAAATATTCAAAATTGACCAAACCAAATACACCTCAACGTCCGCTAACTTTTCACCAACAGACAGATCGCCCAACATGTCGAACCCACGTATTGAAGAGCTTCCTGATGACGAGCCCACGAAGAATGTCACCGCTGAGGAGGAAGGATCCGAGAGCTCTGACTCTGAGGCTGAGGCTGGAGAGAGCGGAATTCCGGCTGGGGGAGCAATTGTTCATTCCCGCAACGAGAAGAAGGCGCGCAAGTCAATCGCAAAGCTCGGCCTCGTAAGAGTTCCTGGAATCACTCGGGTTACTCTGCGAAGACCAAAGAATGTTAGTACTATCTAGTTTGTCGGTCGGCGAACGCGCAACAACCCCTCTATACCCCTCCTCAACCTCGTTAGAAAACAAGATCGAGAAAAGGGTTTAGCACGCCATGGAAGCCTGATCGTGTGGAACCAAATGCTGATATCTCGGTTCTATACAGATCTTGTTCGTTATCAACGCTCCAGAGGTTTACAAATCCCCCTCCAGCAACACCTACATGTAAGCCTCCAAGGGCTCTTGGCAAAAAACCGCTACTAACTGCTCGCCAGTGTCTTCGGCGAGGCCAAGATTGAGGATCTTAATTCGCAAGCTCAAGCGTCCGCCGCCCAACAACTTGCCGCTCAAGAGGCTCACGACCACGCTGGACATGATCACTCCGGTCACGACCATAGCCACGATACTAAGGGCAAGGCTATTGACACTAGCGATGACAAGAAGGACGATGACGAGGATGACGGAGAGGAGGTCGATGCTTCAGGTCTTGAGGACAAGGACATCGAGTTGGTCATGACCCAAGCGAGTGTTTCACGAAATAAGGCTATCAAGGCGTTGAAAGAGAATGACAATGACATAGTCAACTCCATTATGGCTCTGAGCATATAGGTTATCACTTGGAGCAGTTCACTGAACAGCGTGAGTGGAATAGGGAGGTCATAGCTAATGATGGATGAAAACTACCAAAAGTATAATATCCTAAGAATGCAATAGCGAAGCCATCACTCTAGAACCACCGTGAACGCTCTCTTCCCTTTGTCTAAATCCCTAATAGCTCTCGTTATCGTAGCAATGAATTATGTAATTAGAAATCTCGCAAAGTGTGGATGCTACACAGAATATATTGAATTCTTTCTCTTAGCGCAGGGACTGAATGTATCCGGCTGGTTGTGAGCTGGATTCTTATAAAACTCTATATTCTCATCACTTAAAACATCGCTTTTCCTTTTGCCGTTGTTACACGTGACTGGAATGACTTTGCCGGTCGGGAACCTGCCCTCCAACTTTGACTTCACATTCAGCACAACGCACCTCTTCGCTCCCAATCGCCGCCCTACTATCACAATGGCAACAGCAGTAAGTCCCCTCAAATCAATTGACTTCTTCTGCCACGTATACATTGGCTGCACTGTCTTGACGAGCAATGCGGCAGGACAATCCTTCCCTTGGCTTGCGGAAGCGGGCATCTTCTTCTCCTAGAATCCGAAGCTGATCCACGTTTTTCATAGCGAAGCGCAGCTCTTAAGCTCGACTGGGCTAAGGTTTCCCAATCCTTAGGTCTCCGAGGCCAAACAGCAGCCTCCCTCCAAGCTTTCAAGAAGCGCAACGAGGACGCCCGAAGACGGGTCCAGCAACTATCTGAGCAACCCTCCAAAGTCGACTTTGCGCACTACCGGTCTATCCTAAAGAATCAAGCCGTTGTCGACGAGATTGAGAAGCATTTCAACGCGTTCAAGCCTGCCACTTACGATGTTGGAAGACAGATTAAGGCCATTGAAGCCTTTGAGGCACAAGCTGTGAAGAATGCTGAGGAGACAAAGGGACGTGTAGATATGGAATTGAAGGATCTGGAGAAGACACTGAAGAACATTGAGGAGGCAAGGCCATTCGAGGATCTTACTGTGGTATGTATCGATCGAACTGAGGGTAGTAGCTAGTTCTAATATGGGTTTTCTCTCTAGGATGAAGTCGCAGCTGCTCGCCCAGAAATCGATGAAAAAACGGCACAACTTGTTTCTAAGGGTCGCTGGTCTGTGCCAGGATACAAGGTACGTTATTTTGCCCCATACCTTCGGCCAAGCTTTGGAAAACTGATCTCTTTTACAGGAGAAATTCGGCGATCTTTCCTTGCTGTAGTCAACTACGATGCATTCTTCCCTTCATCCTCTGTACTAGTGTAAATAGTGACTCTCAGGGAGACACAAATGAGGGCTGCATTTCTACGGTTCTTATTGACTTTGCAAATAAAAATGGGCAACCTTACTCAAAGCTTCATGAGCCATTTTAAGGGCTTCTCAAGTGATCATTTGGCCAAAGACAGCACCGTGAATCTCCCAGGCAACGATCGGAATGAAACCTCTAGCAATTCGACTTCAACGCGTAACTCTTCGCAGAGCTATGTTTTCGAGGGAACGAGACGCTGAGTTCACTTTACATAATTAGAGCTTTAGGTGGTATGGTAAGGTGTATTTAATTTCATTAATTGCTATTGAGTAACTTCTCAACTGCCCATTTCACAGATAGGTTCCTTAGATCACTATAATGTTGGCCAACCCCAACGAATAGCACAGGAACATTCGTCGCATGTACCATGCTCACCAAGGTGCCAACCATATCCCCTACGGTATCACATTTAGAGATTATGAAACCATCCAGCGTACGCCCAGCCCCAAAAGCGATGTTAAAGTTTCTTGCCTGAGCAACAGAATCAGTTCCTACCAAAGCCTAGAAGAATTAGCGGTTATTTCGATTATACTCTTTGAGTTCCTTACCTCTCCAACCATAAGAATCTTATCGGGTTGTGCTAGTTTGGCAAATTTCTCAAGGGATGACATGAGCCGCTGGATTCAATTAGCATCGTTTCTTGAAGATTTGGTATTAGCAGACCTACTTGATCATTATGTCTCCGGCCAGCAGTATCAATCAAGACTACATCGAACCCTTCCTGGGCCGCGAAAGTTACGGCATCTTTGGCTAAGGTCGCGGCATCCTTGCCATACCCCTTTTGGTAGAGTTCAACTTGGCCTCCCTCTCTGGCACTCAACTCCTTTAAATTCCGAACATGGACACCGAGTTGCTCAACGGCGCCAGATCTGAAAGTGTCGCAAGCTACTACCAGAACTTTGTACTTGTTCTGGAGGAGAAAGAAGCAGATTTTCGACAAGTTAGTCGACTTGCCAACTCCATTTACGCCCACAATTGAGATGACGTACGGCCTTTTCTTTTGCAAAAACATTGCGGATGGAGCTGCTACCGCGTCAATTTCTCTCAGGAGATCTAGTGATGATGTGGGTGTAAGAATTTTGCGCAACGATGATTCCATCGCTGTCTGTATCCTTGCTTGAACACCTATGTTCCTGTTAGTACTTGAGCGAATATTCCCCAATCAGCTTACTCTCAAAATTCCCGGTCTTAACACCTATCAGTTCTCTCTCAACGCCTTCGCAAAGGCGAATAGCTGCTTCCCGTGCAACATTCTTCCTCAAAAGGTGATCCTCCATACCCTTCATGGCCTTGTCTAAATCCTCTTTCGTCAAAACTTTCCCTCCTACAACATTTCTGAAGAGGCCTCCAATTGCACTGAGGCTAGACCCCACAATTCCAGTAAGAGCTGTAGTTGAGTCTGCCTTCTTAGCATTCGCAGTTGTCAGAATAGAATTGACCTGATCATCCAAATCTTTAAGTAAAAACTGGCCCTTCGATGTCATGAGACCCCAAGAAGCTTGATCTACCTCTTCCACAGCCCCTGAGCGGTCCCTGAATTCGTCTTCCCCAGATGTAGCCCCGTTTGCCGGAGCAGAGTAGTCTAAAGGTGTATCACTGTCTTCATCAGCTAGGCCATCCGCATCCCATTTTCTCCCCTTCTTTGGCGCGGTCGACTTCGCTGCCCTACTCTTTTTGGCATCTGATTCCTCACCTGAGGATGCATGGCCCCATGGTGAATTTGCGGCCTTTCGTGCCCTCCTCGATCCCTTCCCCCCTGGTCCTCCCTTCGCAATAAGCAAATGACTGGCAGGTGTAGCCGGCCGCGATGTATCGGGAGTTGCGATTGGAGTGGATTCGCTTGAAGTTACGTCCTTGTAGTTATTTTTTGACGGTCCTCGAGAGAGAATACCCGGAAGAGGAGGAGGCTCGTCGGCAAATTCTTCCGTGATCGAAATGGAGTTCTTTATATCAAATGCAGCAGGCTCTGTATTCCTTAAGTCCTGATTCAGCGTGGCCTTTTCCAATTGCTGTACTTGCTGATCAAAATATTCGTCGAAATGGCATTGGACAACGGTGGTGTGCGGCTTCCGCAATTGATCGCCATAAAGATCCACGAAAAGAGTTTTGATATTGTCCACAAGCTTGTCAATCCACGAAAGATGCAGGAGGGAACGATAGACGGCCTACAGAAATCCAGTCAGTCACAGTTGCACTTGAAGAGCAATAGCGTAGTTTTGAGACGTGGTCACAACTTGCCACAAAAATGATCCCAAGTTCCTTCACTGTGGTCCATTTCAGAGTATGCTGATCGTACTTGTATGGAGGGTTGTTTGCCGCAGAAATATCGTCTGCAATCCCCGCCCCAGGCAGTGTTCGCTCCTCGATGAAGACATTCGTGATGAGGCTATTAATGGCATTTGGGCTGACGGGCGCATAGGAGCGTGACCAAAGCACAACCCCCGAGGTGGTAAGGATTTCGAAAGAGTCCAGCATTATTCCAAAAGGTCGGGATGCGGAGACTTGGTTGGGGTTGAGAAGCGCAAACTGGCCGCAAGAGAAGAACCCGAATCGCGGCGCTGGCTTCTGATATCGCGGGGCGCACCTATCAGAGTGGCCTAACCTTATGTAAGCATCGCGAACTCTAGATGGAAATGTGTTCCATCCACTCACATTCACTAAAATCGTTGGTGAACTCTCATCACCTGAAATTTGGAGGCGCTTTTTCAGTGACTATTTCTTGCTTTCTTCCGCTCGTTCCAACCTCGACCTCTGCAGAGATGCAGCGATCAGCCTACGGGAATCCCATGCCAGCGACATCGCCACCCCTTCACCACCCAGTGCCCCAACATGTTTCCACCGTTCCCCAGCTCAGGTCCCCTCCTCCTCCTGTTCCGCAACAGCAGCAGCAGCCACAGCATCAACCAGGCTATGGGAATCCTTATCAGCCGCAGGCTCCTCAAGCCGGAGCTGGTGGCTTCGGTGCATATGGAAACTTCATGACAGATCCTACTGCCCAGATGGGCTTCCAGGTCGGACAGACTGCCCTGAAGCACGGCACAGAATATATGGAACAGAATGTGAGTCGAGGCCTTTGCTTGAGAACTGCCACCAAAAACTAATCCCGAAATAGTTCAATCGTTATGTCAACTTTTCGGCTCTGAAGCACTATTTCAATGTTTCCAACGGATATGTTGTCAACAAACTTATACTTGTCCTCTTCCCATGGAGGCATAAGCCATGGTCACGAAAGCAGTCGATAGGCCCTGGTGGCCAGGAAGGATGGTTCCTGCCACCTCGAGATGATTTGAACAGCCCGGATATGTATATCCCAGTGATGGCTCTTGTAACCTATATATTACTTTCATCTATGCTTGCGGGCCTCCGTGGAGCATTCGACCCAGAGATTCTAGGCTACAAGGCGACGTTTTGCTTCCTTATCGTCACGCTGGAAATCATGGTGCTTAAGCTGGGGTGCTATTTGCTATCCATTTCGAATGATTCGCAGCTTCTTGATCTTGTTGCCTATTCCGGGTACAAATTTGTCGGTGCAATTGTTACTTTGATCGTAAGTGAAACGTTCAACGGAGGAAAGGGGACTGGAGGTTGGGTCGGATGGACAGTATTCTCATACACATTCCTAGCAAATGCACTTTTCTTGGTAAGTAGTAATCGGCAATGTTAAGGGGCAAGTGCTAACTTCGCTTATAGCTGCGGTCTCTCAAATATGTACTACTTCCCGAGAACTCAGGCGACGAGCGAGGAACAATGCACGTCGTTGCACGCGCACAGAAAAGTCGGAGGACACAATTCCTCTTCACCTATTCATACCCAGTGCAATTCTTCTTCATGTGGTGGCTGACAAGAGTCTGAATTTGGGGGTAAGGACGGTTAAAATGCATTGTGTCGGCGTCTGGGTGGTAGGATCAGAAGGAATTTTCAAACCTTGGAGACCATATACTTCTTGCTTGAAAGAGGATAATCGGATCCGTTGTATGATATCATAATGAGAGCGTGCTAGCTGGGTTTACCTAAATAAGCAACCCTTTCGGTTTCTTGCAAATATTGTGCATTAAGTGTTTGCTTGGGATGATATTCTTCATGATGGTCTGAGAAAGGGCGCTATTTCTTAATTTTGACATTGACCGTAGTTAGCTATTATACTGGCTTGTACACCTAGCACAGTACCAAATTCAACGTCGTTCATTACAACTCGGGTTCTGTTCTACCTAGAAATACCTCTACTATATTGCACCCTTCAAAATAAATCCACTATCTGAAGGTGTCTCTCCGGCGAAACAAATTATCTACAAATTAACCAGTTAAACTCTCAAACCCGCCTTCGTAGCTAGAAGGATCAACCACACACTTCTAAACCCCCTCGTAATGTTAAATAATCTCTCAATCGTACACTAACAAACTTCATTTCTTCATATCATCACAACTTCCCTCTCCTCTTGTTTAGTGCACATCATTGAACCCTTCAGGAAATGTGAATAACTTCATCTCGAACTCCATCAGCTTCATCTAGCTCTTTTCTGATGCTCTCAAACAGAACCTTGGCAATAACAGGTGGAACGGCATTGCCAATTTGTTTCTTAATCGCATTACCTCTAAAAACATGGTTCGGCGGAAAACCTTGTAGTGCGGCGTACTCTGCTAATGTAAAATCTCGGGTTCCGGAGGGGTGATAGTTATTCCCCCCTGAACATGTCATTGCTCGTGGGAGGATTTGGTTTCCATCCCATGGACCAAAATGCTTCTGCTTCTCCGTTGGCCAGAGTTGAGGAGTGTTGTTGGGTATGTTAGGTGGCAGATGCGAAAGCATTTGGTTGACCGTGGCGTATTGCTTTAGATGGCGGTTATGTGCAGTGATGGGTTGAATAGGGTCTCGATGCGTTGGTGGTGGTATTCGGGGAAGAATTTCTCCCGGGCTGTTAAAGATTACTACAATCCGTTCGGTTGAAGATCAGAAGGAGATTACTTACCAGGATGCAATGATTATTAACCTTTTCCTTCTCTGTGGGAGACCCTAGATTTCATATTAGCTCTCGAGTATTAACACCTTGCATTGCTAAGAAAACAGACCCATTGAGCTAAAGGGACAACCTCCCAACGAACCTAAAAGTCAAGGGTCGTAAACATCTGCACCAAGGAGTTAAAATAGAGCTTGGATCTTGCTTGATTTTCTAGTCCGAATGTTTGTTCTAGCGTGACGACTCTTGGCCGGCTGACTTCAATCACTCTCTGGACAGCAAACAGACTGGCGGTATTCATCTCGTCATCCGATCCTTCTCTTGTATGGACCGGGGAGAAGAATTGACAGGGTGGGGAGAGGTGTAGAACATCGACCTTCATCTTTCCTTGGATGACCTCGAACAAGGACACAAATTCATGAGCCGCAAGATTATAACATTTTGCTCCGGGGAAATTGGCTTTGAATAAGCTACAGGGATCGGGATTAAAGTCGAATCCCCATACAACATGAAGACCAGCAGCATATGCTCCCCGTGTAGTACCGCCGCAGCCCATGAAAGCATCGCCATAAGTGAGCTTTTGGCCTGGGAGGCGGATAATATGTCGAGAGTTGAGGCAATTGTGTCGAAGACGTTTGGGGCTTTTCTCTGAGATTCCAGTACTCTTCTGTCTTTTTCTCTTCTCCGCTGAGACAGCCCTTGGGGTGAATTCCGTGTCAATTTCAACGGGATGTGAACGCTGGTGCTGGTGATGGTCCTGATGCTGTGTGAATTTCGGTGTTTGTCCCTCGCTGGGTTTATAGGATCCTCCAGGAATTGTAGTTCCTCTCCATTCTCTCCGACGGTCAAGATCTGACACTGAAAATGCTGGATGTGACTCATCCTGCCTAAGTCGCTCTAGTACACGTTCCTTGTATTTGTTTTGACTCCTATCTTGGGAATTTGCATAAGAGCATGTATATTTCCATCTTAGAGTCAGGACTCCTTCCTGACATAGCTCTTCCATGTTTCGAAATTGGGAAATATCGGCACCTCGACAGAGAGGGAACTTTTGGTTTGTTGTACGAATAATTCGAAGCTTTACAGCTCTCTCAACGGGTACTTCAATCAAGGCTTGCTCGACTGGATCTCTTGGATCGTCCAGATTAACTTCAAAGTAGAGAACAAGTTCATTGGCCTTTTTATCTAAGAGACCGTTTAGGTCTCGAGCCCTCTGTAATCGGTGGCCTCGAAGGAATACTTTTCCATCAAGCGTATTGCGAACAACATCTTTTATCCGCAAGAATTCACCGTCCACTAATTCGACAGCCTTTCCAGGCCGTAATTCTAGCCCTGCGTGTTGGATCTGGCTGCATGTCACAAGGTTTCGAAGCTCAGTTTGGAAGATCTTCTTAGCTTTCTTTGGTGCTTGTATCCTTTCTTGCTCTTGCTGGGTTCTCAGAATCGGGCCGCGCTCATCAATAACTTCTAACTCATCAACCTCAAGAATATCATCATCGAGAAGCGATTGGTATCCAAGGCTGTCAGCCAAAGTCACAGAAGAGTCCGAATCGTCATTTTCAATTATTATGGCAGGTAAGTTGGCCTGTTCGAGATCGATGGGCTGTTGAGCAGTTCCTGGGAGCTGCGTATATGGTCTTGTGGTATTGAACATTGTTCTGGACTTAGATATCCCAGTCCGATTGGACGCTCGGAACATTGTGAGAGGTGTGTGGTTGTGGTGGGAGATGAGTTGCTTGAAGGTGTTGAGGAGAGCTGAAGAGGGGATGTCTTGAATATTTAATATGATCGCCTTTGCCTCCAATTTTTTTTAGCACGGAGATTTTTCTAATGAGATGTGTGTGTCTTAGAAGGGTCTAAAAGTGAAAGGGTCTAAAAGTAAAAGGGTACTTCGTCGAAAAGGGGAGGGGGGCGTCGTAGGTGAAGCGCCTTGGAACTAGTCGCGGAGTGGAAACGACACTGAAGTATGGCTATGAATAAGATCTTTACACGTACAATTTCTTAATATTTGTATGTCATCTCTCACAACTATTACTTAGCCTTCTGATGCACTGAGCATCTACGGCGAAGAATCTATGAGAGGGAAATGGCTCGAAAAGCCTACAAATTTCAAATTTAGCAAGAACAGCAAAAACTTGATTTTCTGTTCTTGATGTACAGAAGTCCTGGTGAAATGTTGCAACGTTTGTTGCTGTCTTTCGGAGAACCTGCTGCAGCCTCGAGCGTCAAACATAGGCTGCCCGTCTCTAGCGACTACCAACCAGTAAGTTCCTCTGGCCGAATATCCTAAGCGCATTTGACGGATCGACTCGATGCCTCCCACGCTCAGCTCCTATATCCTTAGTGTCAGCCGGCCAGCTGCCGTCTCTTGCAACTTCTGAGGCCATTTATCGTTGGCGAGCGCCTAATCTGTAGCTATCTCAGGTTGCTTCGCTTCTGGGCCGTGGCAGGGCTGTAGTGGAAGACACCTGCGTATCCATAGTGGTTCTAGGGATCACATTTTTTAGTAGCTAGGCTTTAGATTTGTACGCGGGCATCTAGCGATGGTTTCTCGTCCCCTCTAGGCAAGGTCTGCGTCTGCATAACACGTAACGAGCCCCTCTTAGACTCGCCCGACGTCACAACGAGGATCTCAGATCGGACGTTTCTCACGTGGAGCGCTGGCGCCATTGGCCAATCAGGCCCACGGCATGGCCATCTGGCATGGCAGATGGCATGCGATGCAACCCACGGCCACTGCTCGGTGCGCCGACAATTCTGTCCCCGGCGAATGTGAAGATCGTGCTCCACTCTCGTCTATTCTGTATTGCTCGCTGGCTTCCTACGCAGCTTCCGCGTGAAGTGGCATCCCCCTAACGTTCGCCCGCCTCAGATCTGCCCTCCACCAGAAATCGAAACCGCGAAAAGACTCGCACACCGTCCGCCGTATCATGTGGGCGCTTGTGGTGCCGGCGTCGGAACTAATTAGCCGAAGACCTAGATTTTAATCTCGAACTTTTTTAGAGAGATGCCCTGCCTTCTTAAACTCTCAAAATGTCATCATATTCACCCTCAACACCCGACCTTCACGGCCGTCGCTATCGCTTGTCCCCTTACACGAGTCGCTTGACGACTTTCTCTCAATCACTGGCGCTTGGCTGAACTGTGTCCCACCACTCTATAAAGAGCACCCAGCATCCCACTTCCATTCCACCAGCCATTGACTAGCACCAGAATTAAACTTTCCTCGACACCACCAGCAACAGCATCTGTAAGATAGTCCATTATGTGAGTACTCTCTAATATTCCCAGTCATGCATGGCGTATGCGCCTTCTCTGGTCATGATGAGCAAACCCTTTTTAGATGTTAGACTTCCGAGCAAATTCTGCGGATGACATTTGGACTGAACCATACTCTTCCTGCTATTTCTCGTCCCTGCCCAATACGTGGTCGATGCTGATGCTAACAATCTGGCCTAGTATTCTCTCCCGACATCACTCCCGGTAGCCAATATGTGTGGAATACTGGGGCTTATCCTTGGGGATATCGAGGACCCAACCTCGACCACGGCCGCGGCCGACTTACACGACGCACTCTACTATCTGCAGCACCGGGGTCAAGATGCTTGCGGCATAGCAACTTGTGCTTCCGGTGGCCGAATATACCAGTGCAAGGGAAATGGAATGGCCGCCAAGGTCTTCCATGATGGCTCCAGAGTACAGGATCTGCCAGGTTTCATGGGTCTTGGGCATCTCAGATATCCCACCGCCGGAAGCAGTGCCAGTGCCGAGGCCCAACCTTTTTATGTGAACAGTCCCTATGGTATCACACTTGCACACAATGGCAATCTGATCAATGCGGAAGATCTCCGGAAATACCTCGATAGGGAAGCCCACCGTCATATCAATACCGATAGTGACAGTGAATTGATGCTCAACGTTTTCGCCAGTGAGCTGAACGAGACCGGGAAGGCACGTGTCAACGAGGAAGATATCTTCAAGAGCTTGGAGAGAATGTATGGAAAGTGTGTTGGCGGCTGGGCATGTACTGCAATGCTCGCGGGTTTTGGCATCCTAGGCTTCCGCGACCCATACGGCATTCGTCCCCTCGTCCTGGGATCGCGACCTTCCGGCACATTAGCTGGCGCCACAGACTACATGATGGCTTCCGAATCAATCGCCTTGCGCCAGCTTGGCTTCCACGATTTCCGTGATATTCTTCCCGGACAAGCCGTTATTATTCGCAAGGGCTGCAAGCCAGTGTATCGACAAGTTGTCCCACAGCTTGCATACTCCCCGGATATCTTTGAATATGTTTATTTTGCTCGTCCCGATACGATCATTGACGGAATCAGTGTTCATCAAAGTCGACAAAAGATGGGAGAACGACTGGCGGATAAAATTCTCAGGACGCTGAGCCCAGAGCAAGTCAAGGAGATCGACGTGGTTATCCCCATTCCCGAGACCTCGAACACATCAGCCTCTAGTCTTGCAGAGCGACTCAACCTTCCTTATTGCCAGGGATTCGTTAAGAATCGGTATGTCTTCCGAACTTTCATCATGCCTGGTCAAAGCGCACGCCAAAAGTCGGTTCGTCGTAAGCTCAGTGCTATCCCATCTGAATTCAAAGGACGGGTTGTACTTCTTGTAGACGATAGCATTGTTCGTGGAACTACAAGCCGGGAAATTGTTAGCATGGCTCGTGAAGCTGGTGCAAAGAAAGTGATCTTCGCTTCTAGTTCACCTCCAATCACACATGCGCATATTTATGGTATCGATCTGGCCTCTCCACAAGAGCTTGTAGCCCACAACAGAGACCGAGTTGCAATTGCCAAGCACATTGGCGCCGAGGAAGTCATTTACCAGTCGTTAGATGATCTCATGGCAGCCTGTGCAGAATTGTCCCCTCGCCCTAATCAACAGTTCGAGGTTGGTGTTTTCTGTGGAAAATATGTTACACCAGTTACCGACGAATACTTTGAATATCTTGAGCGTGTCAGGGGTCAGGGCAAGAAGCCGAAAACCCTAGACGCAGCCAAGGAGGCCCTTATTAAAGGCGTTGATGGCGAGGCGGATATTGATACGGTTCAAAATGGTGTTGCTGTCAGTTCGAACGACCTTATCATCCCCAACGGTGAGACGAATGGTAATGGTACCAAGGCTGATCGTAATGGGCATGAGAGACGTAAGAGAGAACGAGAGAATGTTGGAACTCCAGCAGTCCGAGACCGTGATGATATCAGGTTAGCCGAACAATCAAATAAAGAAGAATTACTCACTAACTTCTCTTATAGTTTACACAATTTTGCTAACGAGCCGCAAAGAGGTTATGAGTAAAAAAAATGGAGATTGGATTTCAACAGGTACATGATTGTATTTGGATAGGATGGCTATCTATGCCATGTTACATGTTGCATTTACGGATTTTATCGCCCGATACTACGCATCATGCACTTTACGAGAAAAACATTCCCCCATGCATTGGCGTGTCTTGAACTTTTATTTACTGCATGTATGACATGTTCTTCCCTCTCTTGGCCGTTAGGAATGTATAATTTAGATCTTTTAAATAGAGGAAGTCTTTATTTAGCGAGTTTGTGTGCATGCTGAAGGCTTAGATGCAGGCAAATGTCCTCCATTCTACAAATTCCAGGAGCTAGGACCCTTGAGATCTTTAATTCTTCTCTCTATCCTCTCTCCATTCCCAATTTCCATCCCTCAATTCCATTACTGTCATTTCCCGCTCCTCTCAAGTTGGGGAGTGGCAAGACAAGGTCGCTGTACCTGCGCACAGGTCATTTTCGACACAGTGCGCGGCCGCCAAGCTAGGGGAAACAGAGCTCACCTCAGCCACGCTCGTCATCGATTATCCTTTCTCTTCTCATCATTCAGCCTCAAAAATTGTGAAAGCCTGCTCTCTCTATCCCCCTTTCAACTGTAGCTTCTCGGGTTCTATCTCTCCCTATCATCCTATATCTCAATTAATACACCGGGGAGAACTAAGATTGTCTGGAAAGAGACTTTGTAACTGGGAGGGGATGGCTAGAGTTACGAGGTCAGCAGCCGAGAAGAGGGTATCCGTTCCTTCTGCTCCTTCAGATCTAAACATGAAAGGTATGCCGATTTCCTCGTTTTGAAGTTTGCACTCTATTGCCATCCAAGTTTTTACGCATCTTCACAGACAATTATAACGAAGGCTGCTAGATGCAGGAAATTTTTCTGCATCCGAAGGAAAGGAATTTGTTTCTATCTTGAGAGATAAGATATTTCCCAATGTTAAAAATGGAGAAGAATTGGGATGTATCTTGAATGTTACCGAGGAATTCCACTCGGGGGTTAACAGAGTGACTGACTTCATATGCCGTTAGATATTTCGAAGTCTACCAATACCTTGGAAGACAAGGGACTGCGCTCTCCGATTTCAACACGCTGTTCCAATATCAAGCGGAAACGTGCTAAGGAGCCTAGGATGCTCAAAAAGCCGATATTAGGCGGATGGGATGGTTTACAACATGATCAAAGCAAAATGGGTGATTTGGAGGATGTAACACAAGATGACAAAAAACATCCTTCAGCTAAAGCTTCTGAACAGACCAAAAAGCGAACCAAGAAAGAAAAGGTAGCAGTGATCAATGCAGGGGGTATTAGCGACTCCGTAATCTCAGAATTATTGGAAGACGATCCGTTTAATAAGAAAGGAAGAACAGCCCTAGGTGTCAAGAAGGAGGTGGATGAGGAAGCTAACATTGAGCACAAGGGAGAGGATCTTGAGGATGTGAGGCTTAACCGAAAGTATGTTGATTCACGGAAGAAAAATACTATTAAAACCAGAGAGGATATGCTAGAAAAGGTCGACAATCTAATTGAATCTTCCGACAAAGCCTCAAAACCAAAGAAGCAGAAGAAAAACGCCTATGGTTTAACTCCAGGACTTTCACCGTTTCCCGACTTCGTTATGCCAACTCCGGAAGCCTGTAAGGAGGTAGCCAGGCTACTTTCGAAGCTCCATGGTGAAGTTAATGCACCCGATGTCATTCCACCACCATCTTTAGAAATTGCTGGTTGTGGAGAGGTACCGGATTTGCTTGATGCGTTAATCAGAACGTTGCTCAGTGCCTCGACTAATTCAACAAATGCTAATATGTCTTTAAAAGGTTTAAAGCAAACGTTTGGCCTGCGCACATCGGGAATGGGCAAAGGAAGTGTTGACTGGGAAGCCGTTCAAAGGGCCGGGCCTGATACTATCGTGGAAGCTATCAAGAAAGGCGGCTTGGCGAAAGTTAAGGGCAATAACATTAAGCGGATTCTTGACCTGGTTTATAACAGGAATCAAGCACGACTAAATGCCTTGCTCAGTGAGGAGTCGAGGCTGGAAGTTACACCAGAACAGAAAAGTTTAGAGATTGCACGCTACAAAGGGAACATTCTTTCAATGGATCACATCTTTGAGATGTCAACAGAAGAGGCTATGAACGAATTAACCGGATTACCTGGAATAGGTGTCAAAACATCTTCCTGCGTCATCTTACTCTGTATGAAGCGGCCTAGTTTCGCAGTCGATACGCACGTATGGCGCCACTGCAAATGGCTCGGGTGGGTCCCACCAAAAGCAAGTAGAGATCAAACATTCAGTCACTGTGAGGTTCGTATACCAGATCATTTGAAGTATCTTCTTCATTATCTTTTTATTCGACATGGGAAGACTTGTGGGAGATGCCGGGCGGATACTAGTGCCGGGTCATATGTTTTCGATGAGGCGGATTGTCCTATCGAGCATTTGGTTAGCAGGATGGAGGCTAAGAAGATCGCGGGTGGAGGGAGTTTAAAGAATTCGAAAGATGGTGAGGCGAATGAGACGAAGAGTTGAAAGTGGAAGAAGGCAAAAAAGGGGAGTGAAATAGATGAGAGCGAGGCTGAGATGATGGACTTGATTTCTGTGGCCGAGGTAGGTAGAGAGCCCTCGGGGAAGAGTAGAGGCGATGACAAATACAGGTGGTTAATATTATCTGGTTGAGCACGGCCATAGTAGAATGAATTTCGGAGGTTATGGTTGAATTTGGCATCCTTACAGACAATATGAATGCCGAAGATTGGGGCTGAAGGTTAAACTTGATTTCTAACTGGCTATCTCTGTATCATCTTCATATCTATCGAGTGGAAGGGGAGGTGTCTGTACAATGTCATCAGCAGAGGCAGGTAATATATGTTATTTTTAAGCTATCACCATAAAAGATAGCTTGAGGTGTACAAATTTGTTTGCTCTCTCGGCATATGATTTAATTCTGGGTCTAGTTGTCGTTGACTTGGATGTGGATTAGAAATATATGGAATTATCATATGATTGAAACCGCGGGTGATCTAAACACTGTAAGTTTTTTATTAAGTTTATGCCGAAGAAAACAAAGAAAACAACTTGGAAGATCGAAAATGATTTCTTTGGTAAGTCAGCAGGCCAAGTAGTAATAGTACTGTATATACGTTCCATTATCTTTCAGGCATCGCTCCCTGTGATTGGCGGAGCCCCCTTCAGGCTAATCTCGCCGTGGCTGGCGGGATTGCAGGGGTTCCTTCCCCAGATTTCCATATTGGAACACCCGAGCGAGCGAGGAAAGCTCCAACAAGACGAGAAGAAGCCACGACCCGAGCTCCAATTGTAGGCAGTCATCGTCTGGCGCTCCACAGCGCCGTTTCTCTCCCCTTTTATAGTCCTGCTGTCCTCTCCAGGCTATTCTCTCTCTTTTTTCCTGAAAGCCTCCATCGAATCTCGTTCTGCTTGTCGAGGCACAGAAAATCTAACAAGGCTGCACCACCCCGCCCAGCAGCAAGATGGCCAATATAGGCCAGACACGGGCTGGTTTTTCCCTAGACCCGCCCCTACTTCTAAATGGATGGACTGAACAGAGCGCGTAGGTATCGTCAACGCAGGGTTAATTGCTATAATATTAACGCTAAACAGTCGAACCTTCTTCGTTTCTGCTTCCATTGCTGCGACACTGTTTGTGATAGGATGGATGTACTGGGCATTAGCCATCATAGACCGTTGGAGCTCGGAACCAATCAAAAAATACGCAATCGATGTGCCCCAGCCGCCCGAGGACAAGAAGTTCCTCGAGAACCCAACAGTAAAGGTTTGGCCCGAAATACTTTCCCTTGGGGGAGATTAAAAGACTGACTCTCTGAAGTCCCCAGGATC
Organism: Neobulgaria alba; assembly: GCA_003988965.1. Taxonomy (NCBI): domain Eukaryota; kingdom Fungi; phylum Ascomycota; class Leotiomycetes; order Helotiales; family Gelatinodiscaceae; genus Neobulgaria; species Neobulgaria alba. Next base: position 51,408 of record QYAM01000106.1, on the reverse strand, counting down.
AACTGCAATTCAATGTTATGCCCCCGCAACAGGACAATTCCTCGGACACGTAAACCCCGTTACGCCAGAAGGTATCGACAGAGCAATTGAAAAGGCACAATCCGCACAAGAGAGATGGGCGCGAACCACCTTCAAACAGCGCAAGCAGGTGCTAAGATGCATACAATGGTTCATCATGGAAAACCAGGAGGATATCTGCAAGGTTGCATGTCTTGATTCGGGAAAGACTATGGTTGACGCCACGCTTGGAGAGATTCTCGTCACTGTAGAGAAGCTTCGGTGGACAATTTTACATGGCGAGGATGCCCTGAAGCCATCGCGCAGACCCACAAACCTTTTGATGGCGTATAAGAAGAACACGGTTGTGTATGAGCCTCTGGGTGTGGTTACTGCATTGGTTTCCTGGAATTATCCATTCCATAACCTCCTCGGACCTATCATTTCTGCAATTTTCTCTGGAAACGGTATCATCGTTAAAGTCTCGGAAAATACAGCTTGGAGCGCCAGCTACTTTTCATTGATTGTCAAGGGAGCACTACACGTCTGCGGCCATAACTCAAATCTTGTACAGGTAATCACGGCTTGGCCACAAACTGCCAACTACCTCACCTCACATCCCATTATCTCACATATCACCTTCATTGGGAGCAGACCAGTCGCAAAACTTGTTGCTGCATCAGCGGCCACGGCTCTTATTCCCGTTGTTGCAGAACTTGGTGGCAAGGATGCAGCAATCGTTCTAGATTCTGCTGAGAATGATCTCCCACGAATCATCGAGATTCTTCTTCGTGGCACCTTTCAAGCAGCGGGGCAAAATTGCATCGGCATTGAGCGTATTGTGGCCACTCCTAAGGTCTACGATAAAATTGTTTCAGCTCTTGAGCCACGAATCCGTGCACTACGTGTTGGCTCTATCCTTGACGCATCCGAAGGGGCACAGGTTGATATGGGAGCTATGATATCCGATGCATCTTTTGGCCGCCTTGAGAAACTCATTCAATCAGCAGTGAAGGATGGAGCGCGTCTGTTGGTTGGTGGTGAAAGGATGAGCCATCCAGACCACCCGCATGGTCATTATTTCCAACCTACGCTTCTCGTCGACGTCACAGCAACAATGGCCATTGCGAACGAGGAATGTTTCGCTCCTATCTGTGTCGTAATGCGAGCTGAGAAGGCGAAGGAAGCTTGCAACATCGCTAATTCTCCCAATTTTGGACTTGGGGCTTCGGTGTTTGGCGACTGGGACTATGAAACTATGGATGCTGTCGATCATCTCAAGACTGGAATGGTCACTGTGAACGATTTTGCTTCGTACTACGCGGTGCAATTGCCTTTCGGTGGCCAGAGGGGTAGCGGTTACGGAAGGTTTGCCGGAGAGGAGGGGTTGAGAGGCCTTTGCAATCTCAAAAGCGTCTGCGAAGATAAATGGGGGTGGGCTGGCATTCGAACCGCTATCCCAAATCAGATTCGATATCCCATTCCGGACACCAAGAGAGGCTATGAATTCACGAGAGCTGTGGTGGAGGTGGGATATGGGATAGGATTTATGGGACGGATTGGAGGTTTGAGGAGGATGTTCAAGAACAGGTAAGGGGCACTGATGATACAGACAGGCAGTGGTCGAAAACAGAAGTGGCACCGGCTTGGTCATAAATGGAAGGTTGGGAAGAGGGAAGAGTCTGGGGGTAGCACAGGCAGGCAGATGCATTTTGGGTGACATATTCATACACGTTGTATACCACAATGAATGAGCGATGCCGAATGATAAGGCCATTGTCGTTGTCTATGCTTGTCCTCGATAGTGCCGACCCGCCATTGCAACAAGTAGCATAGAAGTGGGCTCTGTCTCTCACTCTATCGGATGCCTGAAGGTTGGCGGCTTGTAGCTACCCCTGAAGCGACCCGTGCTTCTCCAGGGCTTCAGCGTCCTAGCGAATCTGAAAGCTTTAAAAGCATCAGCGCTACCTTGATCTGGATTTGGGCTGCATACCAACACGAACTCCTGCTTCCTTGGCCAGTTCAGCCCTGAGCTCAGAAAGGTCCATGGCGTTCGAAAAGCCCAAGGCCAGGGCCCTTGCCGACTGCCAACGGCCATGTATATTTTTTAGCCCACCGCAGATTGCTCTTTCAAAAAGCTGCGCTGTCGCAATGGCGTCGTGCTTTCCCTGATTGCTCTTTTTACTCGCAATAGGTGCTCCACGATGTTTTCAATCCCCTTTCTAGTTTTTAGCTTCCTATATGTTGATTTCTCAGTCCAGGATTCTCTTCCGTCGTTTGCAAATCTTTTGTCCTCCACCACGAATCTGAGCAGTTTCGCCGGCGTCCTGAAGAAACAATATCCAGATTTGCTGACCCGAATTGCGAGTTCAGACAGTCCGATCACGATAATAGCACCGTCCAATGCGGCTTTTGCAAAAACTATCTATTATCCAGTTATAGGCCCGGCCTTTTCCGACAATGACCTCCCAACAATACGTGCTATTCTGGACTACCATATCGTGATAGGCAGTCAAAAATCAACGGGATTGCTTCCGACATTTCAATACTTCCCAACATGGTTAAATAATGCAACTTTCGCCAATGTCACCGGGGGACAACGCGTTGGGGGAGTCATGCAGAACAGCAAGGAGATGATCTGGACCAGTGGGCAAAGTAATCGTTCGCCAGTGATACAGCAAGACATTCCTTTCTCGGGAGGAACAGTCCATATTGTTGACTCCCTCCTTATCCCACCTACGTCCTTCCCAGCAACCTCTGAACTCTTTTCCACATCAGCCGAGCCCTACCAACTCACGTCCTTCTTGGGCGCAACCTATTTCCACGCGAATGGCACCAACAGCTCTGCTCTCGCGGCTTATCTTAACACCACTAGCGACATAACAATATTTGCCCCAAATAACGTAGCTATGGAGCTTGTCGCCAGCTCACTCCTCACACTCAGCCCCGAATCACTTACCTCTCTTCTTCAATACCATATCGTTGTTAACCCAGGGAAAGGGCCTTATTATTCTACAGATTTCTCAACTACGAATGCCACAACTCTAAGAGCAATCACAGGCGAATCCTTGACCATTACATTTTCTTCAAACTTCCTCTTCGTCAATTCAGCTCGTCTCCTTACATCCGACCTCTTCTTCGCTGGTGGTGTTATCCATGTTGTCGACATTGTTCTCGATTCCTCTAACGCAAACGCAACACCGATTCCCAGTCTTGCTACACAAAATCCCGTCTTGAGTACTGGAGCACCTGGTGGATTTAATGTCTCGCAAGCACCGTTCACAACTTGGTTACCGAATAGCGTGCGCACTGCGACTGTTGTGAAGACTGGAGCAACATATGGCGCTGGGGGAGGAGAAAATACGGCAACTAAGACTCCAACCGGAAGTAGTAGTGCTGCAACGGGGTCGAGAGCGAAAGGTGAGGGGTCGAAGATTGGTAGGCCAGGAATGGGGTGGTTAGCGGGGGTTGCTGGGATTGTTGGGATGAGTATTGTTTCTTTGTGAGAATAGATTTGATGTCAGTCCAATATTTTTCTGCATACGACTATGATTTGATATTTATCGGCGGCATAGTATTAGGTTAGATAAAGGCAGTAGAGACGTGCACGGACAGACTTCGAAACTGTGGCTAGCGAAGCTACGGCCACAGTGTATAGAACAAATTATATATTAAAGTCAATTGGGAAAGCTAAAATAACTTTACACTCCAACAATCTCTTTTCCTTTCCTTTCTTCCTTTCTTGTCCCCCTTCCTCTTTTTATTACGACTTCGTAGCTTTATAATTTTATACTCCCGCCACTTTACGGATTTTATACCTTTTCTTTTAAAATATTCAAGCCGTGAAGTCGTGAAGTCAAGGTGTATCCTTAGTTATACTCTTTATTATTTCTTGCCTGCCGTAACATGTGTATACCTTCATAGAAGCAAGGCTCGATGTTCTCCAAAAATACTATCCAGGTATCTAATTAATTTGCTCTTGCTCGATTTTGTTTAGCTTTCCTTCTATATTGTTCTCTTAGGTTGGGTGTCCCAGGTGAGCATGAGGAAGGCGTGAACAGAAGTTGTTCCGTTCTCTATTCCCCATCGGCAGCGAGCATGATCGATTTACCCAAGAAAAGCTCGAGGATAAACCCTTTGGTATTTGTATTGTTTAAGGTGGTTTGGATCTCGCTGACATCTACCGAGTTTCTGGTGGCCCAGCTCGGTCGTCACAATCTATCGTATCCTCCACAGAACCCTCCGAGAAGAATCCGAGGCGTGGTTTCTTCCACCCAGCTTCTTCTTTTTCAACTCCTGTACCTGTCGAATCGCCCTTGTTGCAACTTTCCAGGGAGAGCTTGGCCGACTCGCTTGTAACTTCATCACATAGGACAACTAGTACTTCTAAATGAGAGGGAGAGTAGGTAGGTACAGTAAGGCTTTATCGTCCTTCAACCACGTTTTCTAATTCTCTTCAACAGGGCCCTGCTGCCTCAACGTAAATCCTGTCTAGGCCCCTTCTTCAAACACGCAAGTTACCAGGATCGATCGGACTGGGAGCCCTCAAGCAAGAATCGCCCTCGAAGTCAGCCTCTAAAGACGACCTGTAGAGTTTAGATAGCGTTAAGAAAGAGTGCCGAGTTTAGCCTATTGCTCCTTGGCATAGCATATGCCGCTTGATGCTTTCAGCGAAGGAGTGTACCACCGTCCTTTCTCCATTCAAGCCAAGCATGTAACTGGACCTTGAAAGATCCCAACGGCCTCTTTCAATCCACAGCCAGGCCTTCCACCGGCATTCGGTAACCCCAGGATTCCCTAGAGGTCCAGCACATGCGATTGGGGCTGCGAGGACGCTTCTTATCCGAGTGGAGAGCTCTAACCTATCCTATACACCCATTAGGTCGCCGCGGTCAAGGACTCAGATCACCTCTCAAATTTTTGGGGGTTCAATAAAGACTCTCGTTTGATTCCTACGACATTACAACCCCTCTACTCAACATTGTCTTTATTCATGGAAAGTGCGGCGGTATGCCTCAATCGAAGCAGTGCCAGTGAGCCCAGCAAAACCAGCACCTACGGACAGCTAGGAAGATCTCCAGCACCTCGAGCCGCACTCAACCCGACCTCCAGCGGGCGAATTGATGAGAAACTAGAAGAATCAAACCGGAGGGTTCTCACCTATTTACGTTTACGTCGATTATTGATTGTTATTAGAACGACTAGATCGGATCCGAATCGAAATAATTCGTGATATATGATCATGCGATCCTTCGACGTTGTTCTTCCAACTGGTTATCTACAGTTGCTAAGCGCGGAGGATTGAGCGAGGCTTGTCGTCCATCTGGCTGCAGGAGCCTTCCACCGGGTTTCTCCCCTCTCACACGAGTCGATTGCGATTACGACGTACATGGGAAAAGTTCCATGGCGTTCCTCTCGGAGGGGAAGAAGGCGGAGGGGTGGTAGCTGCCCCTCCGCAATCCGCATCCTCCGCCCTCCTACTGTACGCTCCCATGCACAGAACCACAGAACCCAACAGCCAGCTTGCGCACTCATGTATCCAATACGACCTCAACACTTTCATTGGACGAACCTCTCCCCTCGCCCCAGTCCCGCTACCACCGCTCGCTTTGGACCTCTGCAAGCGCAGTTGCATCGGCGTCGCGGCGTCTAATGCCCTCAAATATTGCTTCTGGCGCACATTTACAGCTCGGAGAATTGTTGATTCGTTCTCACTCCTCCTACATCTGTAAATACCCCGAGTGGACACCCTTTCAATATTGCTGCTGAGAACCACCGCCATAGGCAGAATCAGAGGCAGCATATTGGTTTCGTATTGATATTTTCGGCTGATGATGAAGCAAGGCATTTGTATTCGTCCTCTTTTTTTGGTTCCCTTCGCGCCTAAACATATTGATCCGAGTTTACCACCCCTACTCACAACACCACCTTGCGGTCCGGAATATCGAACCTTAACAAGAACCACATCAGACGGAGAGATCTCATTGGCGAAATGCGTGAAATCTGCCAAAGAATGGCGAATACTTTGGACTGCCCTTCTGGTTCTCGGCTCTCATTCGTCCCCAAGTTCATCCCCAGACTACGACCCCACAGATCAGCCTGCCATGACGAGAGATCTCAATTGGGGTAAAGGTTCGAGGCAAGATGTTTAATTTTATTTTCGGGTCATTTGAACTACTGCTTAGGTGGGAGTATTTCTTCGGTGGGATTCCCCCATTGTCCTTCATGAGCTGAAGTTACCTTGGCGAGAACTGCTTTAAAAGTAATGCATTGAGCGTTCGTATGCAATTTTCTGCTAGAGCAACAGTCTGCTAACCCTCGGCATTAGTTTTGCTTGGATTGCTCGAATAATATTGCTTCCATTGTTGGCATCTCCCCGAATCGGCCCTAGTCCATCCTCATTCGGACACAAATACATACACCTCCATTGAAAGAGCCTTCACCACCACCAGACTCGCCAGAAATGGATTGTTGGTTGTATGTCATGGGTAGAAATACATGATAAGAGTTCACTCATAGTTACAGCCAGAAACTCTCTCAACAAGTTTCGGGTTCTTGATCAATCCCAGAAGTCAAAAAATTGTCAATAAAATGTCCTTCTTCTCTTTAATCTGTTTTTGCATCTTTGGGCTACTTGCTGTTGGCACCAATGCTGCTCCCCATAAAGCGCGTGGAACAACACCCCGGAACTTTTTCTCATCGCTGGGGAAGTCAGACAGGTCGTTCTCAATCACACAGGTCAAAAATACGAAATTTGTGCCTCAATATGTCCCGACAGCGGAAATTTACGCGTCTCCCTTTATCAAACACCACATGAAAATGCCATCATCTCTCAACACAGTCATTACCGAATTAGAAGCAAATGGTACCGATGCCGTTCTTAAGGCTAGAGTGAGCGGTAACGCGATTTCCATAACCAATGGATTGTGAGTCAATGTTCAAAATGCAATGGTATCATACTTGATGCTTTCAATGCTGATGCTGCCTAGCTACGTTTTCCCTGTTTCAGTTGGCACACCTTCACAAACGATGAATATGTTCTTCGATACTGGTTCAGGGGACTTCTGGATCTGGTCCTGGCTAATGCCATTGTACATGCTTAGTGGCCGCAACTTTTATAATGCGACAACCTCAACCAGTGCTCAGCGTTGGCTCGGGCAATGGTACTCGGCAGCTTACGGTGGTGGCAGCACTTACGGATTGGTGTATACTGATACCGTTTGGGTCGACAGCGGCCGGGGATCATTCGGCGTCTCGGGTAACCCTATCGAATGTAGTCAAAACGTGGCCAATGGTTTGGTTAGTATGACAGGAGTTGATGGTATGCTCGGTCTAAGCAATGCGTTCAACGATTCTGAGTCTCCGGTTCCTCAACAAACCTGGACCACTTATGTCCTGCCACATTTATCCTGTAAGCTGCTCTTACCCAGATCCTGCTCTATTTTTATGAGTGGCGAGTCTAATTTCCTTAGCACCTGTTTTCGCAGTCTCTTTTACTCAAGGCGACTATCATCTCGGGATCGCAACAGTTGATTTTGGGTATATCGACTCTGCAAAATACGTTGGCAACATTGCTTATACACCTGTAACAATCATCCCAGGTACAACAGGTGGATACTGGGCAGCAAATCTAACAGGTCTTGCAATTGGAAATGCACCTTTCCAACGCATCAACATCCAAGTATTGACCGACACCGGCGGGCAAATCTCTATGCTTCCGGCTTCCATGACTGCGAAATACTACTCCCAAGTCGCCGGTTCCTATACCCTATCCGACGGCAGTTACGCCTATCCGTGTACCTCCACCCTTCCTAATATTGTTATTGGAGTAGGTTCAAGTCGAGTTGTTATCCGTGGAAGCCATATGACTTATGGACCTATGAACAATGGGGATTGTTATGGAGGGTTGCAAACTACGTCAGATAGTTATATTTACTTTACATTGGCATTTATGCAAAGTATTTTCATTGTGCATGATTATGGGAACATGCAGATGGGGTTTGCTAATAGAACAGATTATTGAGATGAAGTCGGGGGATTGGGCTAGAGGAGTTTTGTGAGGATTGGTGGGGAAGCTGGGGGGTTTCACTTTGATATACTGTACCCTGGTGTATTGAGCATCGGAGGATTTAGTCTCATTCGAATACCCTGGTTGGAAATAGTAAACTTTGATCAAGATCGGAGCACCTTATTTGGGCTTGAAAACCAAGCAGACTGTGAACAATCTTTGGGCATGTACACTGGCTTTCATCGGGCGTTACCTGACCCTATAGTCAAAGAAGGCTTTAGTCTATTTTTAGCATCTTTGTTTTATTACTAAGTTTCATTGATTATTATAGCAATTGGATTGTATAAATCGTTCTGTTTTACCTACAGCAAGCTTCTACTCTTACCTTGTCATCTTATTTTGTTCTTCCTACCGTCTCGATCCGTCAAGTCTCGTTGTAATCCTCTGGTCAGCATTCCTCCTCTCGCATAGTTGAGGGCACAGCCACACTTTCAGGGGTTGGGATTCCCAGATCCACACAGATCAGTATGTACAGTCAAGAAACGATTCAGTTAAATGCCAGCGCTTCCTCTGGTTCGTTCCTGTTTCAGGTTTATTTTTTGCCCTTTAGATGATGTTCTTCCTTCTTGTTTCTTACCTGAAGTCTTTCAGTTCTTCTTCAACCTTTTTGCGCATCAAAAAGTTGAACAGTCTGAGTTGACCTGGTCCTGACCTTGAGAGTATTCGGGTTTCCTGATTAGGTCATACTCACGAAAAAAAATCATAATGAATTGTACGAATCCACCAACTGCTGTCCCTTCCGATGCAGGCGTCGCGGGTGCAGGTGTAAGTATTTTCTCTCCCCCCGTCCAATAGTCAATCACGTCTAACCCCACCCTCAGGTCCTCCTCTCATTCATAGTAACAGCCGGCCTAGCCCTCCTCCTCTCAACCTATATAATCCTCTACGAACTATCCTCCAACCCTTCACCAACTCTAATCGCCCGACGTCTCCTCCTCTCCTTCTCCGACCAACAAATTATCACTGGAATCGGTCTTCAATCCGTCGGTCTAGCTAAACGCGACTCCATGATCCCTTATCATTTCTTCATAATCTGGATGTTATCCTCCATCTCAACAGCCACACATTCCGCTTCCCTCCTCGCATTATTCAATGATTTCAAGCGAGATTGGGTTCTAAGATGGTTACGACATTTTCTGATGTTTGTAAACCTTTTCTTGTCGTTGATATTTGGGGTTTTTGTTCTTCAAGATATTTTAAAAAATCTCGCACCGACATTACCAATTGGTTGTGTTTGGAATTCATCCGCAGCTACCGGCGAGAGGAAAGGTGCTACATTATCGATTGTGGGAACGGTGGCTGTTATGGTTGGCCAGGTAGTGGTTTTCACGCTCGCGGTTTGGTATCTACATTCTGGTCAACAGGTTTGGTTAAAGACTGTTAGGGCTGTTTCTGCGGTTGCGCTGTTAATTATTGGGGTCGGGGCGACAGTTAGGATTATTATGCTCAGTCAAGCTTTTGGAAGTCCTTCCGTTAGTCTTTCTGATAGAGGAGAGAAAGAATGGAGTTTTGGACAGGTTTTGGGGTTGTTGCTTTTGTTGTTACCGTTGATTTCCGTAGTGGAGATCTATAGAGGTGAGTTTTCCTACTCTTTGGACAACGAGAGGGGGGATGGAAAGACTAATGCGTGAATAGGCGAGATGAAAGTAAAGCCGCCGGTTAGTGACCAACAGCCTCTTTTGGTTGAGGGGAAGAGGCAATCGTTTGAACCCAATCCGTTTTGGAATTCGCAGATGAGGATGACGAAGTTGAAGTCAAATGAGGCACAAAATTCGGAGTATCCTTGAGGTTACTCCGTGGAGAGGAGTCAGGAAAGAATAAGTCGAAAGACGAATATTCCATCGCCAGTATCTAGACGGATTGCAAAAGACACGTTTGCACGAAAGTTTCAGCGGGTAGTTCTGCGGTTATCCAAGCGCGGCAGCCCCGTGCGTTGGGAGCTAGTCGTATCATGAAAGACCACGTCGGCAAGGTCATTGGGAGTTGAATTGGTGAAATGAAATACGAAGGATATATTATAATAGTTTATGTCCAGGAGTAAGTTGGGTTTAGATAATTGCCGTACGGGTCGTACAAATCGTCCTGGTTTATAGCACCGACGTGGTAAACATGGGAATAGGTGCGGGTTCCCGTTAAAAGTGGCCTAGGGGCCTCAAATAGTGGCTATAGCTCCGAGCATGTACTTAGACCGACATATGCTTATAGAATATAAGAGTTTGGGATAGGCTCGATACTTTGTATTTTTGCTAGGGTCTTATCTCCGACTCGCAGGAGGAATGCTCGAACGGTCTGTTAGGGTAATAAATCCGACTAAGCATGCAAGTACGTCGAGTAGCTTCCAAACACTCGCTCTCTCGCACTTTACACCTAGGGTATTGAGCGCAGCCTATGGGAATCTATAATTCAATTCTAACACTGCTTGCTTATGTTGAGTCCCACCAGTGATGCGCGAGCTGTAACAAGGATCTTGCTGGCAACCAATGTTCACAATTGTGCTGTCAGATAGCTGAACGAAGGGTTTGGCTGAGGTCTTCAGCCCACACAGCATTGCATAAATTGCCTTCACACTTCATATACCAGCTTGAGTTTGAAAGCAAGTTAGCGCTCCAGGGGAGAGATTAGTGGCCAGCCTTAGCACTTCCTTCAAGCATAGGCTATAACAGCAGTATACAATATGTGTGAAACATAAAGCCTCGGAACTAATAGATCTCGAGCTCTCTGAGCAGTCCTACAAAGCCCGGGCATACACCTTAGCCTACACCCTAAAGGTTAAGAGTACCAAGAGGCAAGGGAATTCGAATAGCTGCTAGTAGTATAGCGAAACTTGCATGTTGAAGCAGTCGCCTGTACGAAGTTTCCCATCCCAGAACCGGCGGCTGAGTTCTTGTCCGAAGCGAGTGTATACTCGCCGTGATGGGGTGGTGAGGCGTATTCAGCCCGGTAGCGACAAGCGCTGATTCGCGGCAGTGGCCAAAATTCGGACCCGTCTGCAAGGCCCCGAATGTTTTTTTATCCTTGCACCAATTGTCCCGCACCGCCAGCATCCAGTCCAGAGCACCAGGCGAAAGAGTCACCATCACCTGGTGGTCTCTCCTTCGAAGATACCTTTCGCTCAGAACTTCCGGTCGACACCTTCTGCTTGCCATATCTTATGGCTCCGCTCTTCAATTGATCTCCCCATACCCCGAGACCTCTTTCCTTCCTTTTTTTTTTTGGCTTGCCAGCCCCTCCAGTTGCCCTCACCATTTCCTCCGCCATCGCTGCGAACATGGCCCCATCCAGTCACACCCCAACGCGCATTGCGATTCTGGGGCACGAAGATATTGTCGTCGACTTCGACATTTGGACAACCTTTGTTGTCGAGGATCTCTTGGCCAATATCTACGGCTCGACCTACGTTCTCATCACCGACACAAATCTTGCATCCCTCTACATCCCTCCATTCGAAGATGCCTTTAACACCGCAGCCGCGAAATTTCCTGCCCCGCCTCGTCTTCTCAGCTACGTAATCCCACCAGGAGAGACTTCCAAGAGTCGCGAGACCAAGGCCGAAATCGAGGATTGGATGCTATCGCAGCAATGCACAAGAGATACAGTCGTAATAGCGCTGGGAGGAGGGGTCATTGGGGATATGATTGGTTATGTGGCAGCTACTTTCATGCGAGGAGTTCGAGTCGTCCAAGTACCAACATCCCTTCTCGCCATGGTCGACTCCTCAATCGGAGGGAAGACTGCCATCGATACCCCACTGGGAAAGAATTTCGTGGGCGCCTTCTGGCAGCCAAAACGAGTGTATATTGATCTGAGGTTTTTGGAAACTCTTCCCGTGAGAGAATTTATAAATGGTATGGGAGAGGTGGTCAAGACTGCTGCTATTTGGGACGAGGTCGAGTTTGCTGCTTTGGAGGACAATGCGAGCTTGCTCATGGCGACCGTTAAGGCTAAATCCACCAATCAATCGACTCGACTAGACCCCATACGGGATATCTTGAAGAGGATAGTTATTGGATCAGCGAGGATCAAGGCTGGAGTTGTGTCCGCAGATGAAAGAGAGGGTGGGCTCAGGAATCTTCTGAATTTTGGTCACTCAATTGGGCATGCTTATGAAGCTATTCTCACCCCACAAGTCTTGCATGGAGAGGCAGTGGCTATCGGTATGGTCAAGGAAGCAGAGTTGGCACGCCACTTGGGAACATTAAAGCCAGGTGCAGTAGCTCGCCTCGTTAAGTGCATCACAAGTTATGGTCTACCAACTTCCATTCATGACAAGCGTATTCAAAGCCTTACCGCAGGAAAAGCTTGTCCTGTCGAGGTGCTCTTGGAGAAGATGGGAGTAGACAAGAAAAACGATGGGAGAAAGAAAAAGATTGTACTTCTCTCCGCTATTGGTAAAACTCATGAGGCTAAAGCCAGCGTTGTTGATGACAAGCACATCAGAGTCGTGCTCTCCGATTCCATCGTGGTTACTCCAGGTGTTCCCAAGACTTTAAATGTCGACGTTACACCTCCCGGATCGAAGAGTGTCTCCAACCGGGCTTTAGTTTTGGCCGCCCTTGGCATTGGATCGTGCCGCATAAAGAATTTGCTACATTCGGATGATACTGAATATATGCTCACGGCTATTGGCAAGCTTGGAGGGGCAACCTACACCTGGGAAGATGCTGGAGAAACCCTGATTGTGACCGGAAAGGGAGGTGACCTGCAGGCCAGTCCCGAAGAACTTTATATCGGGAACGCTGGAACTGCTTCTCGATTCTTAACCACGGTGCTGTCGCTTTGCAAACCCTCTACTGTCTCGTCAACAGTCCTCACTGGGAATGCAAGAATGAAGCAAAGACCCATCGGCCCTCTTGTCGATTCTCTCCGTGCCAATGGTGTCGAGGTCAAGTATTTGGAAAAGGCGCACAGTTTACCTCTCGATATTCCTGCCTCAGGTGGATTTGCTGGCGGTGAAATTGAACTTGCTGCTACGGTATCGTCTCAGTATGTTTCGTCACTCTTGATGTGCGCACCTTACGCCAAGAAACCAGTCACTCTTCGTCTTGTCGGTGGGAAGCCGATCTCGCAATTGTACATCGACATGACAACGGCGATGATGGCATCCTTTGGAATAAATGTCGCCAAGTCTACAACCGAGGAGCATACTTACCATATCCCACAAGGCGTGTACCGCAACCCGGCGGAGTATGTGGTTGAGAGCGATGCTAGTTCTGCTACATACCCTCTTGCCGTAGCAGCCATATCAGGAACTACATGCACAATTCCTAATATTGGGTCCAAATCGTTGCAAGGGGATGCGCGATTTGCTATAGATGTTCTTCAGCCTATGGGGTGCAGGGTTATTCAAACAGATTACTCTACCACGGTAACTGGGCCAGCTCCCGGTCAATTGAAAGCTCTCGAAGTTGACATGGAACCCATGACAGATGCGTTTTTAACTGCATCTGTGCTTGCCGCCGTTGCAACTGGTACAACAAGAATCAAAGGCATTGCAAACCAACGAGTGAAGGAGTGCAATCGCATCGCCGCAATGAAAGACCAGCTCGCAAAGTTTGGTGTGGTATGCCGTGAGCTTGAGGATGGAATCGAAATAGATGGCAAACCAGCTTCTACCTTCACAACCCCGGCTGATGGAGTCTACTGTTACGATGACCATCGGGTGGCCATGAGCTTCAGTGTTTTCTCTGTTGCAACTCCTAGCCCAGTCCTCATCACAGAGCGTGAATGTGTTGGCAAGACATGGCCAGGTTGGTGGGACATCTTGTCACGATCGTTCCAAGTAGAACTTGCCGGTAAAGAGACAGCCCATGCTAAACCGAAGACCGAGTCTGGATTAACAGAAAAGTCAATCTTCATCATCGGGATGAGGGGCGCTGGCAAAACTACGGCTGGAGGTTGGGCGGGCAAAATTCTTAAGAGACCTCATATCGATCTTGATGTCGAGCTTGAGCATGTGGTTGGAATGACAATTCCTGAACTGATCAAGGCCCAAGGATGGGAAGGATTTAGAGACGCCGAGCTGGCTCTGTTGAAGCGCATGCTTGCAGAAAAGGGAAAAGGGTATGTCTTTGCTTGCGGAGGTGGAGTGGTTGAAATCCCGGAGGCCCGCAAGCTGCTTTCGAACTATCACAAGGCTGGTGGGATTGTACTTCTTGTTCATCGAAATACAGAGCAGGTTATGCAATACTTGCAAGTTGACAAGACTCGCCCAGCCTATGTGGAAGATATAATGGGTGTTTATCTTCGACGAAAGCCGTGGTTTCATGAATGTAGCAACTTCCAGTATCACAGCCAGGCAGGAGACACGGGTGCCCTTTCGGTCGCCCAGGAAGATTTCGCAAGATTTCTCTCGATCATCTCCGGACAAAGCACACACTTCCAAAAGATCTGTGCAAAACCACAATCTTTCTTCGTCTCGTTAACTATGCCAGATATTGCAGCAGCCATTGATATCCTGCCAAGGGTTGCAGTTGGGTCTGATGCGACAGAGATTAGAGTGGATTTGCTTGAAGATCCAAATTCGACAAATGGCATCCCGAGCCTGGATTTTTTGAGTGTACAAATAGCGCAATTGAGAGCAGTAGTACCACTACCTATTATATTCACCGTCCGGACTGAGAGCCAAGGAGGTCGATTCCCAGATAATGCCCACGATGAAGCGCTGAAGCTATACGAAGCTGCTGTAAGAATGGGCATCGAATACATAGACCTCGAGATCACAATGCCTGATGAAATATTGCAAACTGTCACTGAAGGAAAGGGATTCTCTAAAATCATTGCCTCACACCATGATCCCAAAGGCCTTTTATCATGGAAGAATGGAGGCTGGTTTCAACACTACAATAAGGCACTTCAGTACGGTGATATCATCAAACTTGTAGGATTTGCGAAGAGTATGGAAGATAACTTCGACTTGGCAAAATTCAAGGCTACAATGGAAGCTTCCCACGATACTCCGATGATTGCTATCAACATGGGTACTCGTGGCAAGTTGAGCAGGATATTAAACTGCTTTATGACTCCAGTCTCTCATCCAGCCCTGCCATTCAAGGCTGCACCTGGCCAGCTCTCAGCCACTGAGATTCGTCAGGGCCTATCACTTATAGGAAAAATCGAACCCAAGAAATTCTGCCTCTTTGGAAAGCCGATTTCTGTCTCAAGATCACCAGCCTTACACAACGCTTTGTTTCAACAGAATGGACTACCACACAGCTATTCTCTTTTTGAGACGGACATTGCCGAAGAGGCAATGAAATTTGTTCGGTCGCCAGATTTTGGAGGAGCTTCGGTTACTATTCCATTAAAGATCGATATCATTCCTCTTCTTGATGGTGTCACGGATGCTGCGAAAATCATTGGTGCTGTTAACACTATCACTCCCGTTCCTACAGCACCAGGCAAGCCTCCTCGAATTATCGGCGCCAACACTGACTGGCTTGGTATGACACACTCCTTAATCTCTGCCAAGTATACTACCGTATCATCTGGACCACTTGGTAGCGGCCTCGTTATTGGTGCCGGGGGTACGGCGCGCTCAGCAATCTTTGCGCTCCAACAGCTCGGACACAGCCCAATCTATGTTGTCTCACGTACACCTTCTGTATCAGCCGAAATGATTGCATCCTTCCCGAAAGAAGAATACAACATCGTACCGCTCACTAGCATTGAAGCAGCTCAGGCTCTTGGGGATGTACCTCGTGTTGCAATCGCTACCATCCCAGCTGATCGGCCAATTGAGCAAAATATGAGGGAGATTCTAGCAACCCTGTTAAGGCACCCAAACGCGGACAAGTCAAGGCAAAGAACCATTCTCGAAATGGCCTATAAGCCAAAACAGACTGCAGTAATGCAGATGGCCGCAGATGCCGGCTGGGTAACCATTCCTGGGCTGGAGGTATTGAGTGCGCAAGGATGGCACCAGGTTAGTTTTTCCTACTTTTCCAACCCCGCATATATGCTAATAATGACACTTAGTTCCAAAGATGGACCGGGATTAAGCCTTTGTATGAAGATGCCAGGGCTGCTGTTATGGGTGATGATTATTAGGTGGTTACTTCCTCCTACTCTAGATAGTTGCATTTTGTTGCAATGTTTTTGGAGTCTAAAAATCTTGATGCCTATTTAGCTTTTTACTGGATAGCGTGTTTATACGAGAAACGAGATGCAGATGATACTATGAATAAAATGTCTTTCCTGCCTAAAATGCTACCTGGCTTCCACCTCTGTTATTGATGTATTGAATCTGTCCCTATCATACTCTCCGCAACAGCTTAGGCAGTTCAATTCTCCAGGTCCATTACAAAAGGGTAAATATTCTTGCAAGGTAGGCTTAAATTTCCATGTTAGTCAAGTATAACGAAAGAAGTTGAAACCAAGTTACGACCTCACCAAATCATGTCTTGTTTTCTCTTCTGATACGCCGATTTGTCCCAGAACCCCGTGTTCCCACTTAGTTGACAGAACCGTCAAGCACCAGCCCAATAAGGCTCCGTTGGTATTCGATGTCCTTGCGCCTAAAAAAACAGTACACCTGAAAAGCAAAACGCCTCCCAAAGGCAAGGGAGCGAGGGTAGACTCGGAAGGGTTAATTCTGTCCTCGAAAGTTCTCGCTCCATTGTTAGTTAGTTTTACCTTTCCATTTACGGGTTTTTCTGTTGGCAACTATAATTCAACCTCTCTCGAACAAGAACCAAGAGACCGTCTTGCTCAAATCCAAGAACCGGAGCATTTCTATTGAAATAAATGACTCACTAGCCAATAAGGTAATTTCTGAGGCAATGACCCTAACAAATCATGTATCATAGAGTCTCAATAATGACACTGAAATATCGTACCGTGCATCTTCCCTAGAACCATCGAAACCATCTCGACTCAGTGCTTAGTAGCAATTAACCGAATGCCGTCAGAAACCGGTCTACATGCGCAGCTAACCAAATTATACTAATGTACTACTATATCCCAGATCAAAATTTAGTTATATAATTTTAAAATCATGACAGCTCTTCCTCAACTTAAGGTGAATATGTTTTTTCGTGTCCAAGGACAATCTATTGCTTTATTAGGGGAAAAACGTCAATAAATGGCACTAGATAGATTTGAAGCGAATATAGTGTAATAGTCATGAAACACTTAGAATGTGAAGGGGTCGGTTAGTGGATAATATTCAATAGTCAAGTGGATTCTAAATATATAGGAAACTTTCTATTAGACTAGCGCAAGGTTCTAGTTTTCAATGGACTTAATTGGTATTACTTCAAACATTTTCATCTTAGATATATAAAGCACATCCTTCTCCCCCGTCGTGCATGAAAGAGGTTTTGTTCCCAAGTCAGAAGATGATTCAAAATTTTTGTCGTGTAGGTAAAGCCTACTACTCTCAATAGATATACACTTGTCTCTAGCTCCCTCTCCCTTTCAATAATATTTTAAAACCTTTCAACATCCATCTCTCACACGAGAAGAATGTCCCTTTTCAAGAACATAAATACAACTAAAAACAGGAACATCAATCTCACCATGCAATTCGTCAACACTTCAATCTCTAACACATTATAAGTCCACCGAAGAAATTACAGGACCAATGCACCAGTTCATCCTGGCCCAAGCAAACGCCAACTCAAATCTTAAAACAATCCTTCATAAATGGGCAGGAAGATAAAGAAAACAGGGCAAATCAGTCACAGTTCCCGTCACTTAAAACATATATAATAAAGCAAGTTTTCTCAACAACACAACAACCATTCAATCTATTTTCCCTCTCCGCTGTATTAACTATGTTTTGTTTTGGGTATAAAACCTCATCTAATTATTTCGTTCCTCATCAAAATCATCCCATCCCATCCATTACAGACATTCATAATCGTACAAAAACAAAAACAAAACCACGCTTGATCAACCCACCGACCCAGACCACGCTATGCAAGTAAAAGCACAATACAATACATAACTCCCAGTTTCCTAATTGCCCATACTAAATTTTTGCCGCCCGTCCCACCCAGATTCCCAGATTCCCAGCTGAATGCAGTATTAAGTCAGGTAGTAGTGCAACACTCTATGCCATGGTGAACAGGAAATATTTTTTTTCTCTTCTTGCAAAGCACCCTGTAAAACTCCTCGATGACACTTGACGGTAAAGTAGGAAAAATACCGTACTGATTATCCATAGCCACGAATGATGACTAGCAGCCGCCCAAAGCAAATAGTATACATCTTATATTAGACCACTCCACCAAACCAAGGAAAAAAATCAAAGCTGACAAGAAAGGAAAGGGGAAAAAGCACTCCACAATAACATCATCCGAACCAAACAAGAGCAACCAAGTGTGATGCATCGCCATAGTTTGGGGGTCGACCGAAACACCGATGACGACGGAATATCGAGTCTTGGTCGTCGACGCTGATGATGTCATCGACCCTCAAGCGGTCCACCATTGACAAATAAGCGAGGGCCAGTCAGCTGCTCCGCGTTTACGCCCGAATCACAGGAGCGAATCCGGACTCGAGGCGTCAAATTGCGCCCTCCAGAGCTGGGGTCGACCGCGATCAACACGTCCCAAACCCGGCGGCCAGAGTCCCCGCATCGCGCGCACGACAACGTGGAGCATTGCTGGTTTGCTGGCTTTTCCATACGACTCGTAGTGTTTAGCCCAGGCGCCCCAAAGTCAAAGAAAAAAATCAATCCACCATCGTCTGCATCGACACAAGGAACAAAGTGGTCTTATTGCTGCGCGCCGTGATCCGTGGTCCATCATCCTGTGCGACTGTACTTGGCGCTTCCCGGCTTGTGATGTGGGGTGTTCTGGTGTGGGACCACTACCACCGTCTCCGTGTAACCACCAACCCGCCGATTCTGGTCTTGATGAGGTGCTTTTGCTTTCCTGGGTTTGGTGATAAATGATGTGACGCATTTTGCAATGTCAAATCAACTATGGGTGCCTCCACCTCTCCGTCGCCGGCTGCTGCTGAAGTTATCGGCGTGGTCTGGATGCACCACACGCATGTGTCTGGTCAGAGCATCGTTTCTGCTGAAGGTTTTGTCCTCGCGGCAGATTGGGCACTGAACCTTCACCTTCCCTGCATTGTGAATGGTGTCCTCGTGCCGAGTAAGGTCGTAAGGTCGGGAAAAGATGGTGTTGCAGGCCTTGCCGGTTGAAGGATTAATTCTATCGCACTGCGAATTATTAGTCGGGGTCACACATGAGGAGGAATCGAAGACGATGGAAAGGTCACTTACTCTGTGCGGTCCGGCTTGAGAATTGCGCTGTGCTGCTGAGGTCATTCCACCCTCTTCGCCAGTGCCCACCACCGCTGGGTTGCGATGTCCCTCACGTTTGTGACGCTGCAAAAGAGCAGGACTATTGAATCGTAGGGTACATCCGTGATACGTGCATGTATATGTGCCAGTGTCTGCGCTGGTTGCAACTGGCTTCTTGATCTCTAAGGCCTCGGGCGCATATTCACTACTGCTGGATTCCATTGATGTCAATGTTGCGGGGAACTCCTCGGTGTTGGTGGAAAGATTGCTTGGCTGTCGGCGAGCTTGGGATACAAACGGGTACTGTTGTGGCATTTGTCGTTGAACGTTGCTGGCGACCGTTGGAGGCACGAAAGAGTAAGGAGTTTGCTGTTGTGTTGTTTGGGATGATCTCGAGTATGCAGACGAACTTTCGCGTTGGGTTGTGGCCATACTTCCATAGCTTTGGTGGGACAGATTATCATCCGACTCCGAAATCTCCTGAGCCAGGACTGGATGTTGGCGAAAACCCGTGTTCTGAATCTGACCTGGCTGAGAGGGAAACAATGGCGCTTTTGAATCCTGCTCGTTCTCATGGAAGACTAAATCCACCTCTTGAGGCGAGACTGTATGAGGCGTCGATTGCTCTTGAGATGTTCTTCCTAAATGGTGCTGCAAAGCCCTTGCATCATCCTCTGCCTTCTGTTGATCTCGGAGATGTCGCTCTGAACCAAAGGTAGGATCCAGATGTGCCCCAGTGCGAAATGGCGATCTTTCCCTTGTTGGCAGAGTATGTGGTGATTGTCTTTGGGAGGCATTGAGATGGCTGGAGTTTGCAATTTGTTGAATTTTGTTGAATACGTCGTTTCGAGGAGACGCCATTCCAATCGGCGCTGGAGTAGAGGAAGATGGTGCTGAGGTGATGTGAAGATTAGGAGCATAGAGCCCATCAACATAGCAATCGGTTAATGTCCGCTCAAACTTTGGGATTGTGGGTTGATAAGCTTGAACATCGCAGAGTTGTAAGTATTCATTCAGCCATGGATCGAAATTCGACTCACAGTTCTTCTGGCCTCTTTCTTCCTCGTATGACGGTGGCGTGGAGGGTGAGTCATGACTTCCTGCTGATGCTATTGATGGTCTCGCAGATCGGCTGAAGTCTGGTGCTGGCATCAGGTCGGCATCCCCACTTGCCCTATGCCCTTCATTCCCCATCGCAAATATAGGATAGCTTTGATTGTAGTTGAAGTTCTGGTAGAGCTGTTCTCCTACCGGTGTGTGTGGTGTAAGAGGCTTCGCTGATGAGTTGACGCTGGTGTAATCGTGATACTCATGATATACGTCTCCAGCAACTTGAGGATGTGAGGAAGTCGTCGTAAACGGCGATGCAGGGCCAGCAGAACCCAAGGATGAAAGAGAAGACTCGCGGTTATGTGTTCTTGTCGACGACTTTGGTGTCAGTTGGCCGTTTTGCTGCATAGGCGTCTGAGAGGAGGTCTGAGAATATTGCGGCGACTGCAAGTCGTGGAGCGGTTGATCGGTACCAAAGGCGTAAGGGCTATTCGTAGTAGGTATGAACTGTTGATGTACCAGAGCGGGTTGTGCTGCTGGGGGAGGAGAATACCAATTCTGCTGCTGCTGAGGAATGCTGAGAGTCTGTGTATATGGTAGCGTGCTCGACTGGAATATCTGACGTCGATTGGGATGTGTGGCTAACATAGTGCGAAAGAGAGTTTCGAGTGGAAAATGTCCTCGGACGATGTGGCGACTCGAGGTTATATAGGAAGGAGCCTCTCGGCAGTGGGTGACTCTGACAGCCGCGTTGATCGATACAGTCCGAAGGTGTGAAAGCGGCTTTGCTTGGTTTGGTAATGCAATCGTAATCCGAGAGTCAGGTGCGGATTTCTTTGTTCAGCGTTGGAGGTCAGCGGTTGGGAGGATTCCTCGGGGCCGGGCTTTATGATATCTGGGTCTAGAGCGCGGATGTGGAGGAGCGTGAGGAGCGCAGGCGAGGGAAGGATCCTTTGTGAAGGACGGAGTGCTTAAGTATGGGAAGCCTCGCAGCATGGATGTTTGGATGCTGGGAGTATGTATGGCTTGTGAGGAGGGGGTGCGAGATCTAGGATTGCTCCTGTTTCGAGGGAAGATGGCCCTCTCATGGTCGGTTCCGCGGCTTCTCGATGACGTTGGTCGCTCTTCAAGCCAGCAACCTCGCGCCTGCATTCCACGGTTGGCAGGGATGGGGTTGGCGCTAGCGGTGCAAGCGGTGCTAGCCGGGGGTGGCTAGCGTTGGGCAGTGGTCCCAGCCTGTCTCGATGGAGCAGTACGGACCGGGGGGCACGAGCCTGCCAGAAGGTGCGCGAAGCCCCCAGGCCGGTGCTTTGTCACCCTCTGTTCAGACGCTGTTCGGGTGTCGCTCGCATTGTGGGTGTGGCTGAGCGCGAAGATTTTTATCCCGCCACGTCTCATTGGCCGGAGGCGCTCTTCCATGCTTTTTTTCCTTAAGGTGCTGACAGCCTCTCGGCTATGACCGTCTGCCCAATTCCTGAGATGATCCTGGGCAGGCTCAGTTCTAACTCCACGGCAGTCGATTTGTACCCTCGGAACCCCCTCGTGTGCATACACTGGCGCAGAACAGCGAGCAGCATGTCCACCGATCGACGCTCCAAGCCCCATCCGCGATAAGAAGCCGATAACCTTGTTCCATCCCCGAAGTGTCTGTCTGTGGCTGGAGAGGTGGAGCAACAAACGCATGAACCGACCTGCATCTGGGACGAGACCTTCAGCGGGCATGGTACCTCTCTCAGGTATAGGTAACTGCCCGGCGCAGAGAAGAAGCGTTAGCCAGACCAGACCGCTGGTAACAGAGCCACCATCAAGCAAAGGGGGACAGCACAGCGTGAGTCCCGTACTGCCTTGCGCACGAGAATGGATATCACGAGCGCGCGAGCGATAGCTGTGGATGAAGAGTGTCGACCCACCCCTAGCTTCGTAATCCAAATCCCATCCCGTCGTATCTCGAAAAACTGTCACGAATTCGCAGCGAGACCGTGACCGCTTAATCACTTGCCAGCTGAGTCAGAGGCACTTTCCAACCTGCAGTACTGTATAATTCCAAATGCCCGCCATGAAGACGAGGTCTGTTGGCCCGGGGCCCCATAACGCCGATATCTAGTGGCCATCAGTATTGTTAAGGCAGCTGATCAGGCAGAAGGAGAGCGGACTGGTCGCGTGATACGTGCTGAGGTGTTTTGAGTCACGGACATCGATGTCGAGGCCTTTGGTAGTACCGGCCTTGAAAGCTTGAGAGCTTGGGAGCCTCCAAAGTGCCAGAAGTTTTCCCGCAGGTACCCGCCATTGGGACTCGGTGTTCGTGGAGGCTTCCAAGATGTCCTCCTTGACGAGCTGACTAGATGCAGCAGTCTGCAACGTTTTCCCACACGCTCAGGGTCCCCATCTGGCATCTGGCGCATGGAAACCACAGATCGGACCCGGGAAGCGGGAGATCTTGCTAGGCTTTGGCACTGAAGGGCTGAGTGCAGTGGAGACTTGAGGCTATGTTGGATGCAAGTCGTGGCTCGAGTGGACGGTGAGCCACAGTGAGCCACACTAACAGTTCAGCGTGCGTGGCGGCGCCAATGGTATGGCAGCTGGCGTTAATGCGACGCCGAGAACTTTCCACCGGAAGTGCGTCTATGAGGAAAATGGGATGAATGCGCTGGGCGACTGCAGGTGGACCGCTTTCGGCGGCCAGACGAGCAGATGGAGTTGAAATGCAGCGGAGACTGGGGGACAGTGGTCAATCGGAGGGGCCGGGGCAGGCCTTGGCTCTGGCGTGCATTCTGCATTCCATTCCTCAGTTCCGCGCCGCGGATGGAGTCGGCGATGATTGATGATTGGCAACAGTCAACAGTACTGGCAGCAGGTTAGGCACGCTTCTCCTGTAGCGACCTTATCTGAGCCTCTTCCGAGCACTCTGGGGTGGTGTAAGGTAGCCACCGAGGGCGGCGTTAAGAAGCCCTGTCCAGTTTCCGCTTCCAGAAGCTCTGGTGGCCTTCTGATTGCCTTCTGTCACTCTCCCCGCCGAGATATCATCCTGGAACGTGCATCTGCGAAGACCCGCGAACTACTGTAGCAAAGATCAGCAAAGCGATTCCCGAGCGCTACAGTTCCTGGCTGCGCTCGCGTGGGCTGTTAAGCGGCCATCCGCGTCCAGATCCAGATCCAGACAGCGCCCGCAACGTTGCGAAGATGCCCGTATCCTGATTGCAGAATCTGCGTACTGCATGCTGCAGGGGAATTTCTATTGTTAGAATTCCATCTCGTTGGAGAACAAGTGCGATCTCGGTGATCTTTCGCAATTCGCAAGGGGCACCGGTGGGTGATGTAATACCTCGCAATGGGAAACAGTCAGCCTATCAACAGTTTGGGTAGGCCAGGACGACTCGCTGAATGGCCATCTCGCCTCAGAGCATGTGACTGCACATTTTCACCTCAGCTGGGGTGTTTTCTTGATTCCAGCTTGGATGGAAGAGGGTGCTTCGTATTTCTCGCCCCAAGTAAGCAAGCAACAAAAGGGAGGGCTGATGTTGGGGGTGGAAAATGTGGATTCGACGAGTTGATAGGCAAGGTATAGGTACAGGCAGAAAAAAAAATTACGAGCGCATCCTCAGCTGGGAGCAAAGCGGCATTTTCAGTTGGTTCTTCAGGTTGAGCCTCCTGTTTCTAGTACGTTACGGGTAGCAGAAGAGAATGATATTTGGAAGTGGAAGGAAATTTGATCTCCAAAAATTTCGAGGGATGTTCTAACCTATAATATCTACCCCAACTCGTCTTTCATTAGATTTTTTTCCAAGTCTAAACCTAAAAGCTTTGGTCAGGGGAAACTTGAAATCTTGAAATGAAAAGAGCATTCAGTCTCACGTGATGCTACGTATGCATTCTTGGAGGGGCCTCCGCCAAGGATTTGTGCTTTAGTAAGCTATTTCTCATCGCGTATAAGCTTAAACTGGGAGGCAACCTCAATTTTGCCCTCTCAGGCAGCAAAGTTGAAATTCCATAATGTCGACAGCACCCATAAGTTCATATAGGAGAGCATGGTTGAGATGGAAGGCTCTGAGGCTGCCATGGCGCAAGAGATTTCTTGTTGGTGAGTGTATAAATCAAGTTCTCAGGAAGATGACCAATTCAATAAGCATCAATTGGGTGCTCTCTACCCAGTACGTCCACAGCATGCTGATCACAAGTAGGGCTTGATCTCCAAGGAAATACCTTTTGGGAATTCCGTGATACCCTATCTTCGCACCAACATCGTATGCGAAGAATAGTCCAATACTCCAGCAGCGTACATTACAGCGAGATCAAGATATCACCTCAATGGCACCAATGGCTACGGCACACCCGTCAAGAGCCTCCATCCTTGGTAGAGCAATCGCAAGACTTGGTCCGACAAGAAAGATTAAAGGTCCTTGCTGCGCAGGCGGATGCAAGATGGGCTGCGAAGCCTAGCCTTCTCGATACACCAGGCAAGGAAAGAGGTCAACCTTTACCAGCATTGGAAATCAAGGATCCAGGAGGCTATACTCCAACAACCGAACCAGAACACAAGAGAGGTGAAAGGAAATCTATACTCGGTGGGAACCTGGAGGCCAGTATTCAGGAAACGGGTAAGCCTATGGGGCAAGTAATCGAAACCGAGCCACGAGTACTACCTAGCACCCAACAACAATCAACCCCACAGCTCAGAATACAGAAGCAACCAAAAGTCAAAGACTCGGAAACAGAAGATCCTTGGAAGAAAGCACGAGGAGGTCCGAGTGAAGAGTGGCAACCACAGACTTGGGATGGAGCCACACCCAAGAGGAGGTGATGAATAAGATCAGGATAAATATATCCCACCAACGACTCATGATCAATGAATAGCAAGCCCTCATCCCCTTTGCTCTCTGAAACGGCTACTCAAACGCTGCCGCCTATTTGGTGAGTGACATTGTCTTCGCAAACAGCGCCGAATACTCCGGATGAGTAGTGCAATGCACAGCCACTCTCCTTGTCCCAACTTGCACGACCTCAATCCGGAGAGGGCATTACGCGTATGATATGCCTACTATTGTTAAAAGGTGAGTCACAATAACATTATCACATGTTATTTCTATTGTTTCTATGGATCGGGTACGGGTGCGGCGGAAGAGTGAAAAAGCGGCTTTGGGCTCGGCTCAAACGACAAGGGAATGAGGAAGTATCTGTGTGACCTGTGTAACAGTTTCAAGTTAGGAAATGTTGTCATTAATCAGCTGCCTAGAGTTGGAAGTATGAACCAAATTCACGGTGCTGAAAAGCCGCAGTTTATAATTTTCGCCACTTAGCTATTTTTTCAAAATCAAATTTCGCAAGACCCCCTCGGTTTATTCTACCCATTGTTAGTGCACTGCGAGCGGTACTGGTGCGATGCCAACGACTACTCACTCGCTTGACTCGAGTGGCAAGTCACGTTCTTCATCTATCTTTTTTGGAGAAGTAGTCCAATCAAGAGAAGTACCCTTTTTAAAATATTTATCTTTTACCTTGCAAGCGTCTACTCTGTTCTATACCTTTTCTCACTAATCATGTTAACAATTGTGACGCTTCTTTTCTCTCAAACATGGCTATTTTGCCAAAATTGTAGCGGTGAAAGGAATTTTAGACTTTAAAAAAGTAAGGGAAATTTAATACTTTTTACCAGTTCTCTTTGAATTTCTCTCGCTCTCTGTTACGAGTCCCGTGCCTCGGGAGTTTTTTTGGGGGATTGCAAAGGACCCTATAGTCCTGAGTTAAGTTGAGTTT
This sequence comes from Neobulgaria alba, assembly GCA_003988965.1. NCBI lineage: Eukaryota > Fungi > Ascomycota > Leotiomycetes > Helotiales > Gelatinodiscaceae > Neobulgaria > Neobulgaria alba. Next base: position 25,288 of record QYAM01000106.1, on the reverse strand, counting down.
CATGCCAATATCAAAATTCGCTTATTTCTGTATCTTAGCTTTTGTACCTTACAATTGATAAGAGGAAAAGCATTAAATGCCCGTCCCTTTTCCCTATTTTGCTTGAATTAGTCGATTTTGAACTGGAATATTGTTCTTGGTTTAGTGAGGACAATTTATGAACTGATGGTGTAGATGCGCAGTATTTTGATGAGTTAAGGTTGTTCTATTTACTATGAAGGAACTACCTAATATCTAACATATTGTTCTTGTGGGCGCACGGACCTTAAACCCTAGTGGTCTAGACCGTCTACACAATTTTTCGTCTTCGCAGATGTAAAGCCGCTATTTTCGACTTGGCTGTTTGATTATCTAGGGATCAACTTTGAGGGAGTTTTTTTTTTTGCATTACCTTAGAACTTAGATATGACGGTTTAGAGATCATTCATGTTTGAACCGGACTTGGGTAGTTTACGAGCCGTGGGATTTTCGAAAGTATTATGATTATCAAGTCTTTTCATACAACTCATCCCGTTGGTATAGTCTGTAAAGGCACACTAACAATAGTATCAATCTTCAATCCCTTCTCCTCAGCTTCCACTCTCCATCTAAACCGTCCATTTCCACCTGTACTCCCATAATATATGTACCCCCCTTCAACTATAACAAATAATGGTAATAATATCCCAAGTCCCCATTCTAGACCTCGCTTTTTTTGACGTGGTGATATGAAGAGGGTGAGGAATAATTGTATTCTGGATATTGATAGATTAAGTCTATTCGTGTGTAGTCGTAAACGACTGTTGTGTTTAGGGGATGGGTTTGTGACCAGAGGTTTTTGAAATAAGGGCAAGGACGAGTTTTTGGGGTGGAGACCCAGCGTTATATTTATAGGGTTGAGAGAGAAGAGAATCTAGCGCTAAGTTGGGGAGGAGAGGTTAGTTGAGTGGTGGGAATAAGGTAAGGGGGAAGAGGGAGAGGATCCTTGTTAGGGAACCTGAGATGTCTAGACTACTTGCATTCCAGAGTTTGGGGAATTGGAGGTGGAGAGTTGATACGTTAGTGTGTATTCTAATGTTTCCATCGATCATGAGGGATGGGCAGGATATATTGTTGGTTTATTGTATTTTAGTATTTCTCGGATGGTTGCATGGTTGAGTGGGTGGAGTGAGTACTTACTTAGAAATGTCACCGGATAATTATATACTCCCTGAACTGGGGAGGGATGGGAGGTAGGTGATGCTTAGTAGTTGTGTTGAGATTGACTAAGAGAAGAAACTCCGGAGTTAGACTCGTACCTAGAAATACTCGCGAAATTCATCACATTCCCATTAGCTAAGGACAGAAGATCAATATCCAACGGAAATGCTATATCAGGGTGACTCATGCTCATGCCTGGTTTGTTCGTAATATCTAATTTGAACGCTAATCGTCGTTTGGGCACTGATAACCTAGATTTTTCGTACAGTCGATTCCAAGTGGAGTGAAGAGTAAAACCTTGCTATGTCTCCCGCTATGCTCATCCGAAGAACGATTTCTAGGAAAGGGAAACTCATATTGAGTGATTGGTCTAGCATTGCTTGAATCAAGGCATGATTCGCTGTCTGTAAAAGAGGTAGGTGGAGGGAGTTGAAAGTATTATTTGTCGTGATTGTTTAGGAGTCGGAATAGTTGAGATTATCTTAACTGATTAAGGTTACATACCGAGAGGTAGAATTAATATTCTAATAGTTGTTACATCTAGTAGAGCGAACAGTCTGACGAAAGCTTTTGATAGAGCTAAAGTGCCATTAACGATTGTGCAGTTGGTGAAATACTGGTCGATGTCGGCTTGGCTCCAGAAGGCGGTGGCTGTGATGATACTAAATATCGGCATTGTTGAAAGTGCTCTAAGACGAAGACTCAATTGCTTTGACATGTCCCTCTCGCCCTCTAATTCGTGTTCAGAAACTCTTTTCTGTTTTATCGTGAACTGAAATCGCGTCTGGGGAGAGATGGTCGAGACTGACTCCTGGACACAGAGAGTAGAAAAAACAGCAGGCCATCGTAATTCTATTCCTATTTAACAGAGTAGGTAAGGCTGATAAGCCTGAATGCCGAGTATGGCTTGCATAGAAACGCCCCAATCGATGAAAATCGGAGCCAGCCAAGCATACCGTCTTCCCATGGCCAAGCTGTGTGGAATTGCCTCGAGGCCCTTTAAGGTTGAGACTTTATAACTCGTATCATTCTCTATATTCATATTTCAATATAACGCGAACTTCATCCTACTTGTTTTACGCACGCCATCTGTCAAGCAAGCATTCCTGAAATCAACATAAATCGATCCAACAAAAGTGAAATATCTGGTGTCCCCAACATCATTCTCGGCTATTTCTCTGAGTACAAAAAGGTTGTCACTTCAATTGAGATCACAGATAAAATCACCCTTGTCAGTTGATCTAGGAACTAGTACATTACTATTTATTCCAGTATGCAAGGTCTGATACATTGCGACCCGTCTTCCCTCAAATGAAAAAAATGAGAAATCCACACGTAATCACAAAATAAAATTTGAGTTTGATATGTTCATCTCCATCTTCTCAAAAGCTACCAATATATACAAGTATGTCTACGCTGCGTTTCATAAATCCTTAGATGACGGTTTATTTCATCTCATCTCATCTCGCTCCTCTCTAGCTACACAAAAATACTTTTTTGAAAAACCAGGCAACCTGTGCAATTATACCCACTCCTCAATCTAGGGGAATACCCTCATATTCAGCAAATCCTAAAGCAAGATTCATATTTTCTATCATTAACGTTAGTATGGAAGTGTTATCTTTTGGTGGGTAGGTTCGACTTACGCAAACATTGGGTAGCAGCACCCTTCAATAAGTTGTCGATAGTCGCGCAGACAACAACTCTCTTTCCGGAGCTATGTACTCCAAATCCACCAATCTCAACGCCGTGCTTACCACTGATAGCCTTCACACTTGGTGGCTCGCCAATAACCTTGACTAATCGCTCACCAGCATAACGCTCCTGATATAGATTTCGGATGTCTCTGCTTGTCATGGTTTGCTTCAAGGGAATGCTGATAGTGTGATGAATACCTTGGAACCAGACTGCAACATGAGGGATGAAGGCAACAGACGCTCCGAGATGAGTGCTGATTTCTCTCTCGTGGATATGATCTGTCAGACTGTAAGGAATGATGTTGCCGGTCAAATTCTCAACATCGTTCTTTGGGCTGGGTTTGGTGCCTGCACCGGAATAACCAGAAACACCAAAGATTGTGGGCTCGCCACCGAGGAAAGGTACCAATGGGGCAATTCCCAATTGAGCGGCCGTAGCATAACATCCAGGATTGGCAATACGAGTTGCTTTTGCGATATCTGCTCTGTTCACAAGCTCGGGGAGTCCATAGGTCCATTTGCTGTCAAATCGGTAGTCTGCTGAGAGATCGACTATGACACTCTTTTGGGGGCCTTTGCCTTCCTCAACAGCATCAACGAAGGGTTTGCATACTCCATTTGGAAGTGCCATAACCCAGCAATCGATATCCCCCCTTTCTTCCATGCGGCGTACGTCTTCAGCAGTGAGATTCTCATAGGTGATATCTCGCTTGGTGTAGCCCTTCAGTTTTTGACCAGCAAGCTCTCGGGATGATACATGACGGAGGTCTAGGTGAGGATGGCTATTGATTAGATTGATTAAAGCCTGTCCAGTATATCCTCGGGCACCGATTAACGCGACTTTGGCGGGATGTGTATTAGAAGAGTTTTTATTGCCGAAGGGAGGGTTGGGATTTGTGGTAGTGGCATATCCACGGGAAGAGGAGGTAGCATTTATTGGCTTCGTTCGGGATCGTCTGATGGATTGGAGTGAGCTTGTGGAGAATGCTCGAGCTTGCTGGAGCTGTGGAGAGGATTGTTGCATCGAAGCACTCATACCTCCTGCGGCTCTAGCGGCGCGGTGCAAACGAGCTTCAAGGTTGGCATCACCGAGCATAGCACGACCATACTTGGAGAATTCTGTCATGAGTTCTTTCACCTCATCGCCGCTTTCAATTCCATACCAGAACATAACCTCGCCATCCTTTGAAAGACTACCATCGGCCTTGTTGAAGAACCAAGTGAGGTTCTCGTCGTCCTCCTTCACAGTCCAGACAAGCTTTGAGTGGTCCTTCTTAATTGCTGCGAACACATTGTCGGCCACATTGGTCAACCACCCAGCCTTGGTAATCGTGAAGGTCGCCAAGTTCGAAAGGGCTGCGTCGGAGTTAGGGGGCAGGACAATAGCTAAAGCATCCATCGGCTCATCGTAGTAAGCCTTGAACTGTCGGAGGTTGAGACCATCGACATATCTGTCGACCGTCGCTCTGGCGTCCAAGCCCTCACGATCCCTGACCAGAACATATTTCAACTTGGCAAGATCATCAAATTGCGAAATCGAGGTTGCAGTATTTAGTTTGTTGCCCCGACGGATAAGAGTGCCGGCTCCAGTGTCCGTGAACAATTCTTTTTGCAAGTCCGCTGGGTGTATAATAGCTACACTCGAGGTCCTTGGAAGGCTGTCCAACAATTGCTTGGTCTCCTTGATTTTCAACCGTGTTCCATAGCGGCACCACCATTGCGACATCAAATAGTCGTATTCCTCGTCCAGGTTGATCGCGGAGATCTTCTCGCCTGTATCGGCATTGAACAGCCCACCCTTCTCGGAAAGGTATACTATCTTCAATGGCTGCAACTCGCGAGCGAGCTCGCCTGCTGCGACATCGGCGTTGACGTTTAAAACCTGCCCCTCAGGAGTTTCGGCCATGGACGTCAAAATAGGTAGACATCCTGCGTTGATGGCCGCTTCGATTGGGCCTTTGTTGACCTTGTTGATCTTTCCAACCAAATTGTATTTGTCCTTGTCTAGGTATTCGGCGCCAAACACGCCTGACGTAATGGGTCGGGCCCGAACTCCGAGTGCTTCTAATTTCTCAACCAGCTTCAAGTTTTCCTCTAGGAAGAGCTTTCGGGCAACTGCTAGAGTCTTTCCATCCGTGACTCGAATCCCCTCCTCGAATTGAGGCTCAACACCAGCATCCTCCAAGAGCTTGTTTAGTTGCGGTCCGGCACCGTGAACAACCACTGGGTATAGACCGACATGGTTCAGGAATGCAAGCGCAGACGTGAGAGATTCCAAGTGCTCCGTGATAATGGCTCCGCCAACCTTAATGACTGCGAACTGCTGGGACGAGACGGAGCTGAAATGAGAAAGGTATTGCTGGACTTCTCGCTTTGAGCCAATATTGCTGAGCAGTTGCACTACGGTGGAACGGGTCGAGAACGAGTCCGAGGACGTGGCATATCCTCGCCGTGAGGGGAGAACTGCTGCCGTCGCCGCTCTCAGGATGGTGCGACCAGCAGTCGAAGGGAGGCGTCGGGTAGCAGTTCGTACTGCCGTACCAGCGGTCAAGCGGAGGGCCAACATTCCGAATGGTTTTCGGGGATTGAGAGGGGAGATGGAGGAGGGAGATCGAATTGCTCGTCGGCCAGCTCCTGCGGAGCTTCGAGGTGGCTATCGATGTTCCCAAGCAGGATTCTGGCGGTTTATCTCATGAGAGCGGGGAGAAATGTCGAGCCTGGGCGAGGGTGAAAATGACTCAGACTCCGCGGCTGCTCTCGCACTCAATTAGCTGGCGACCTGGCCTGGGCGGGTTGCGGGATTTAGGAACGAGCGTACAAGAGAAGGAGACGAGGGGAGGAGGCACTTACTTCGCAATGGGTTCTTTCTGGCAGACGCTCTCGCAGTGTTGTATACCCTCTTGCAAACGTTGTGGGGCCGATGACCAGCGGTGATTGGCGTAGAGACCCCTTGCCCCGCATACCTGCAAGCACGAAAAGCCTTCAAAGGCTCAAACTTTTTCCCCTTGCAAACCTGCCATGCGCCCCCCAATGACACCATGCGCAGCACTCGAATTTTCCTGTCGAGCCACTTGCAAGGGCCTGCACGGGACTAGACGCAGCGGCTGCATAGCTGGGCCCAGCATGGCTTTCTGGATGGGAATGGAGCACTGTGCAGGAAATCCGTCTCTTCGCAAGCCGGGCATGCTCTGAAAGTGTTTCTCTAAAGCTCTGCAAGACGCCGCGGATGAATAGCGACTGCCTATGTGAGTGCTGGTCTCGCTGTCTCCTCCTTTACTTAGTTCACCATGGCAGAACTGCAACTCCTCTGGCTGCCCTCTCACTGTGTTTAGCCAAAACGCCTCAATGCTGATGATCATGAGTGATTAATTCGTAAGTACAAGGTCATAATATCTCAATTAGCTCCGTCGTCAATCCCTACAATACAGGTCCCATTGAGACGAGGGCAAAAGCCGACCTCTAGAACAGTAGGCCATAATCCCTCACCTATGTTATGCAACGCCCAAGTGAAAAGAAACCAACGTAAATTCCATGACAACTCCCTTTAGCATAAGCTCGCTGATCCGGGCCGCTCGTAGCCAAAGAATCCTCAAGCTCTAGCGCAGTCAATCCTCGCCCTCATAAGCTCCTGGGTCATTGAATTCGTTCACATCTTGTCCCAGCCTCATGCTACATTGCGTCGTTATAAGCTTAATGCTTCGTTGCTACAACTGTGGCAATAGTTAGCCGTCTGCTACCTCACAGTCCGAGAATCCGAGGCTTACCAGCTGGTACGACAATGACGATTATCAAAATAATTATACCAGCTATCAAGCACATCCGCATCTTCATATCTATGTAACTGAGTTAGCACCTGCACTCCAAAACCAATTTTTTCTAGAGATATTTACCTTTCCACCACATCTGCTTGCGAACTCTGTTAGCGCCTCGGCGGAATCCTTGGGCTGATACAGCAAGATTGTCGGTTTTATCTTGAAGAGAATCGAGACGTTCACCACGTTGAGAAACCTTGTTGATGTTCTCGCGCATTACACCAACAGTATCATCGATTTGCTATAAGAGAAATATATTAGCATAAGATTTTCTTCATGAGGTAAGCTACAAAGGTCGAAGTTCCTTTAATCTTGACATTTTTTCGACGTCTGAGCTGCTAGTTCTCCCTGATGGACCCCTTTAATGATGTGAAATTAAAATGAGATGAACGGAATATCTGGCGAAGTAGACAGTCTGATAAATAGACCGTTTCAGGAGGTCCCCTGGTGAATCTCTCCTCACAGCTTTCGGCGATTCCCACGACCGCAAGCCTGCAACATCTTGATCCCGACCATAAGTATTCAAATATCGCCCATGGCAATGCACGCTGCAGTCTTGTGCAATCGAGGAATCAATCCGACAACTGTGACATCCTGGAGATCATGGCCCAGCACCACTCGGTCGAGTAAAGATGAAGTTGTTGCTTCATGTCGCATCGCCATCCAGTTCGTATTCGTCCAGGGGCCCGGAAACGACAACAGCAAACCTATGAAGGGAAATATACTCACTGCTTGTAGCGCTGCGGTCCTCTGATTTCCTGGGGCAGCTTGTCCACCTGCTCCGCCAGCAGCTGGATCGGAGGGGATATAAGGATCATATGGGCGATCAGCGACGTTGGCCATTGTGAGGGTAGGTTGGGGTTTTAGGAGGTGGTTGTTGGTTTGACGGAATCGTTGTTACTTGAGAAGAGCTCTTGCGCGAATGCGACGATCGATGCGGATGGGGTTATAGAGGTTGTGTTGTTGGATGCAGGATGGATGGAGGATTGATGGAGGATGAGGTGGTGTTCAAGAACTGTTTGGGAGAGGCCAGGCGAAACAAGCTTGGAACTTTCCGGGGCTTTGCTATTCCAAGCGGCTGAGGATGCTCCGGGGTACTCTAAGTCTCTGAATCAACCAAGAAATCTGCTGCAAAAACGGAGATTCAAGGCAGCAGAAGGTGCGAATTTCTTTCAAGTTTTGCGATGTGAGATGCGGGATGCCTTTATTGAGAGGAGAAAGGGAGGCTCGGAAGGTCAGCAATTGTTTGGCCTGGTGCCTCATCGGTTGCTCAGCCAGGACGTACGCAATCTCCAGCTGGCAGTTCACGGAGATCACGTGTCGCGACAGCGGCGGCTTGGCTGAGACGGGTGGCTGTGTCGCTCAATGGCCGAGGCGAGAATAAGTTAGGTACAAGTTATGCATATACTTATGCGACTTCACTTGCACTTGCATTCGCGACTCTCGGACGACTCCCTCACCATACTCCATTGTCTAGTACCGTAGCACAACCAGTATGCCCCGTTCGGATGATCGTGCCTTTGGCTATTACCGCCAGATCGTCTTCAATTGCGATTTTGGCTAAGTATCAGCATATACATGTTCCACCGAATACCCCTCACATGCATACCAGTCCATTCCTTACGGAGGCAGTCCGTGACTGGCCTCTCCCATTTCCAACGAAGCATGGATCGCGTTCATGTCTCTTTCAACAATTGAATTATATTTCTTATTTCTTTTCCAAGTTCTTGTGCGTTTTCTTTGTCGTCAATTGTGTTGCATCACGCGCCGTTCCGTTCACGGCTTGTCAAGTTGGACTTGCCTCTTCAATTTTACGGCCCCGACTGCCTTTCTAGTACATCATGGCCATGGCAAAATAGTTTCTACCTTCGTTTTGTATCGATTCTAAGTCCCAATTTCACGGCTAGAGAACCAAGTCGCTTTCACTCGTTGGCAAAACTTTAGACACTCGCTTTTCTGGACATCATTCTTCGTCGATCCTCTTAAATCCATATTCGGGAAGAGTCGGCCCAGGGCCGTAAATAGATTGACTTCAGCCAAATACTCGAGACAAGCAAGAACAACATCTCAAACGGGAAGCCATCCCTAGTCTCGGATCAGGAACGCTTTCTGGACAATCGATATTTTCATCTTCCATCTCACCCTATCCACAATTTTGGATAATACCTGAGGGTATTGGTCACAATGCGGTTCTTAACCTTTAGCACCAAGGGAACCTTGATTCTCCTGGCCAATATCCATCTCACACATTCCATAAGTCTTGACCTGAGTTCTAATGGTAGATATTCCCTCCCTCCAACGATAGGAACTCATTTATACTAAGTGAATTTCTAGCCTCCATAATCGCTGCCGCACAAACAGTCGCCTACGATATGATGAGTTTCTACACTGGCAATCGCACCGGAGACGTCCCCGGGAATCTGCCCAGCCCTTACTACTGGTGGGAAGCTGGAGCAATGTTCGGAGCGATGATCGATTATTGGTATTATACCGGAGATTCAACTTACAACGACGTTACTACCCAAGCACTTCTGTGGCAGGTAGGACCAAATGAGGACTACATGCCACCCAACCAGACAAAAACAGAAGGGAACGATGACCAGGGCTTCTGGGGACTCGCCGCTATGTCCGCTGCTGAAGCCAACTTCCCCAATCCCCCTTCTTCCCAACCACAATGGCTCGCCCTCGCCCAAGCAGTCTTCAACACCCAGGCCTCCCGCTGGGACCAAACAACCTGCGGCGGAGGACTCCGCTGGCAAATCTTCACATTCAACAATGGCTATAACTACAAAAACTCAATTTCCAACGGCTGTTTCTTTAATCTCGCGGCTCGACTTGCGAAATACACCGGTAACGCCACATATGCCCAATGGGCTGAAAAAGCCTATGATTGGGTATCAACAATCGGTCTTATGGACAGTAATTTCTATGTCTACGACGGTTCAGATGATACGTTAAATTGTACTCAAATCAACCATATTCAATGGACGTATAATGCCGGAGCGTTCCTGTTAGGAGCAGCTAATATGTATAATTTCACTAACGGATCAGCAAAATGGCAAAACCGTACAGCAGGAATACTAGAAGGCATAAACGTTTTCTTCCCCACGAATAATATCATGCAAGAAGTAGCTTGCGAAAATAACGGAAAATGTGACGTTGATCAATTTTCATTCAAAGCATATCTTGCTCGTTGGATGGCTGCAACTACTAAGATGGCACCTTTCACTTATGACGACGTTATGGCGAAATTAGCACCTAGTGCAATTGCGGCTGCGGCTCAATGTTCTGGTGGTGCGAATGGGAGAATGTGTGGGTTGAAATGGACCATGGGAACTGTATGGGATGGAAGTCAGGGTGTTGGACAGGAAATGGCAGCGTTAGAGGTTATTCAGAGTAATTTGATTGCGCAGGTTCAGGGACCAGTCACGAATGCCACTGGGGGCACGAGTCCGGGGGACAATGCGGCGGGAACGACGAGTCCGGCGGAAGGGACCGGTACAATGGCTGATCCGACAGTGAGCACGAAGGATAAGGTTGGGGCAGGAATACTTACTACAGTGGTGTTGATTGGGCTCATCACTACTTTGGCTTGGATGCTTAATTGAATGCGGAAGTGTCGTGTCTTGAGTTGGTACTGCTGTACATAGGAGGTTGCTTTGTGATGGCGTTCTCTGGTGGAATTTGGGAATTGATAGATGTTATTGTTAGGTGGCCACCACAGAGCGTTATAGCAAGTTTTTCTCCCATTGTGCCTCTGTGCTTCAGGAAACCTAGTAAACCCAAGTCTATTTGGGATAAGACTTAACATATTAACATAGCGTATATGATTTGGTATATGATACTTTACTTTCTCCGGTAACTTGATAAGCTAGAATAGATTCCATGGGGAGAACTGTGGCACATTGCTTAGTATTTGAAGAAAGTCGTGATTGGTCTCCTGTCATTGGATCCCTTCCCTTCATCGGATTATTCATAGGTATTATTTCAGCCGTATCCATTAATCTTACAAACCAACCTAGATATAGTAAGATATCAGATGCAGCGAATAGAAAATCAGTTCCAGGAGCTTTATTAGCACCAATAGCTATTAGAGGGTTTCTATTTGCCATCGGATTATTCATAAATTCCCTACCCTCTCATATTTGTAGTAAAGATAAGTTTCCAACTTTGGAATACAGATTTGAGGCATTCGCACACTCGAGTTGTCCCCATTTCCACAATTTCGAAGTGGTATTTACATCTCTAACTATGCCCAAATTTTCAATGCTAAAATCTACCACGCTAGAGCCTCCTTATAAATATCCCAAAAAGGAACCTCACATACTAACCTCTACACAGTGGTTCGGGTGGATCGCCACCCCCTCAATATCCCATCTTCAACCAATGCATCAACTTCATCAACTTCCTCGTCGACGCCTACGGGTTATACGCCGCTAGTACCTCTTCCGCCAACACCTTCCTACAAAGCGTGTTAACAACCGGTTTTCCCTTAGTTGCACAACCCATGTTTCATAGTTTGGGGGTGTGGCGACGGTGGTTATTCCGCTTCCGTTTTTGTTTATGAGGTATGGAGTGGGGTAGAGGAAGTTGAGCCGATTTGCACTTTTTGAGGGGGATTAGAGGAGGTGAGGGAAGAAGGGGGGAATTTAGGGGGTGTTGGAGGATTTGTAAATATATTTGGTTCCAAGCATGTTAAGAGCTTGCATGTCTTGTTTTGTACGATATGGATAAAGCGTGCGATTTTAGAGCGTGCAAACATTTTGATGATATCCGAAGAAGTATTATTATACAGAGGTTACATATCTTTTAAGCTGAAGTCCATGAGGATGTTAAGTAGTCATTTTGCACAATAACAACGTAGTAATTCTATTTGTAGTGACAAACACGTAATACTTCAAGTGTTAAGTAGAGAATTACATAGACGAAGGAAGCGTAGAATGCTATACAGGTGACCATTGATTCGATTATGAGCAGTATTAGGGGACGTGAGGAATGTTTGGTGATTATTGTTCTAGGAGAGACTTTTATCTGTTTTCGTGGGTGGCAGAGGGATTGGTTTTTGGTTGGGTTTTGCGGTTGAGGAGGCCTCCGACCACGGCTGGAGAATGTTAGTTTAATATTTCAAGAACGTTTGAAAGTGGATTATAAGTATTGAAAGATGCTTACCAACAGCATAAAAAGTAATAGCAATCCCTCTTGCTTTGGGTCCCCATATATCTCCCAAAGCAGCAGAAACGTTACTCACAGGAACTGAACCAGAAAGGCCTCCGAAGAATCTAGCTATGAATTGCGAGTTCCTCATCGGTGGGAGGCACGGAGTGAGTAGACCATGTTTCTTGCGCGTCCGCAAGCTCGGGTTGGTTCAGCCTCCGTGGAGAGTATGTGTGAACATGCTTCTTCCTCTCCAATAAAGAGACTTCTGGAGGCACCAAGAACATCGCTCGACAGTAGTGGAAGACATCTAGGAAAGGTTCTTAATATCTCGCGGACGAGTCAAGAGTGTTAACTTCAGAAGCAGATCACCCACCCTCAACGGCACGGGACTCGGCATCCACTTTTGGCAGCTCGATGAGAGCAAAGCCGTTGCGAAGACCCGTTCAGGGGATGTCGGCTTCCGATGTACAAAAAGTATGAAACTATTCACAGTGCACAACTTTGCGAGCCCGAACTTTTATGTCTCGTCCCATCGGCGTGCCCCCTGTTAAGTCTTAGCCAGCAACATCAGGTCGCAACTTGGCCCTTCACACAGCCGCTACATTCCGAACCCCAGATGATGTGCAGTGAGGAGCCCTACGAGATCGAACCACACCAGTGACGTCGAAGATCGCGGACGGCGCGAGGGGCTTGGGGGCAGTTTGGCTGGGGCACCCAAGGCCGTGAAAAACATCCTCTCCCTATCTCGCTGCGATGGGCTTTCGAGAGGTCCTCCCTCCATCACAGCAACGAGCGGCGCAGGCCACCTCCAAGCGTTTCCCGTCTTCAGAGGGCGGTCCAAACAGCACTCAACCTCACCTCGTGGGGAACATCTCCCCTGGACGGTCCTGCTAATTTAAGCAGCGGCCAAAGGAGAGACGAGGCCAGCTTTGACCACGGAGGGGAAGATGGGCTCAAGTGGAGGCATTCACGATCAGGCGAGGCCCAAAACTGCTAGCGAGGGGCGTGTTTTGTTTACTTTCGCGGGTCCGACCACCGAGACATACATGCGCTTTCTAACCGCGACCGCCTTTCAAAAGGCCCAAGAACAACGCATCTACCGCACACAACACGCGATTTCAGCATTAAATTATTGTAGAAAGATATCTACTAGTTCAGACACTGTCCGCAGAGAAGGGCATTTCATTCCTACAATTCTGCAACACCACAATCGCAAATCCCCCGCCCAGGAATCGCCGTCGCAATCCATGGCCCGCACCGCATAAACCAGACCGCCCAAATCGATCATCGTCACAATGGAGCAGCAAGCCTGGCTGGACTCTCTTTCGGAGGATTGGGTCTCGCAACCACGATCTGCTGGATCGCTTTCACCATCTTTGCCCTACCTACCCAACAGCGGCGCCGCAGACTCTTCGAACGTGCAAAATGCAAGCCGAATACCTAGATTCAATCCTGCGAAGCAATCGTGGGCGCCAGTCCCGGACAGTCCTCTGAGCGAACGGAGCCAGAACGAGGCCAACCTGCCCGTGTCTCAGCGTAGCCCGCCGAAGCCTTCAAAGCTTCGTGCTGAGATCAAGCTCAACCCTCGTGGCCGACAAGCCTCTCGAACTCTCTCCGTCTCTACAACACATACCACAGAATACAATACAGTACAACACAGGAAATCTGCCAGCTTATCTCCGACAAAGCTGGCAGACACACCGGAGTGGAAAAGGCGATTACTAGGCGGTGATGTTGCATACGGCGAGCAACGCGATCTCTTCAGCCCGGTGGGTCTTGAGAGCATATTTCGCCCACCGCCATCCCAAACCCCATCTCCTACGAAACTGCCACCCATGGTATTTGGCGACGGGAGCATCGTGCTGCCATCGAGTCCACCTGTATACAATCTCGGTCGCTCGAAATCACAATCTAATACCATAAGAGAAGACCCAATCGGGGAGGAACCCAGTTCTCGACAGCCACGAGAGATGAACTACACACTTGTAGATCAGGAAGCGAGCGAGTTTTCCAGAGATGACTTGAGTCGGAGCAGTAATTTTCAGGCGGCTAAGGCAGCATCACAGGCCCGGAGCCAGACAGCAGCCAGCTCTAATGCTATCTCGGACGGTGGATCCTCAGTGATTCGACACCCTCCAAGCGTTGTGCCAGTAGTTCGAACAGCTAGTGGGCAAAGCGATATTCGTAATGAGGATCTAAGCCCCATCTTCCTTTCCAAGGTCAGCTATGGGTCGAATTCTGCTAAGAATGAATCACAAAGTCGATTGGAGGAAATTCGAGAGGAGGACAGTCCGCGTCCAACCATCGAGCATGTCGACGATGCATCCGACCCTCTACCCAGTGATCTGACAATGGGAACGGATGATAATTTTGGTCGCAATGGGCTCTTTGTCAACATCCGCCGTGGAGGGCGCTCGAATGAGGGGTCCTTCCAAAAGCGTGGCTTGAGTCCGTCGTCTTTGCAGGCTATAGACGAATCTGCCATGCTGCCAGAAGAATCTATGCAGGCCAGCACACCTAAACAGCTGCCAAGGGTGCGAAGGACAGGACCGTCAAATGAGTTCCCTCAAAGGAAATTAACCCCTCCTCCCGAGATGCAAACACCCCACCTTACCAGCCCTATAAAATCCCCGCGAAAGGAGCAGAAAAGTAGCTCTGGAAGCCCTCTCAAATTGTTTGGAGCTCACGATACATTTACAAATCAGAAATTACTGCGGAGGCTAAGTCAGTTTGAGGGAAAGTTCGAAGGGAAAAAGGACGCTGAGGCTCAATTACGCGAAACTGCGCCAGGGGGTGGCACTAACCCCTTTTCTGCACCCTCAAGCCCCGAAAGGAGACCACAATCGAGCCATCTCCGTCCCCGAAGCTCCAGAAAATTAAACAGCTTTGGAGAAGGTGAATTGGATTCTTTCCAATTTAGTGAGGATATATCTCGTGTTCAGGACGACAATGGGGACATATCCCTGCCTGTGATCAACAGCAATGGTGCCGCGTCGTTCAAATTTCACCTTGAACCCTCGCCTCCTCTTGAAGAAAAGGTCGTAGTACGCCAAACTCAGCATACCACCACGACTTCTACCACACAGCACGTTACGACGACCCAGACAGGATATCGACCAGCCACTGCAAGCAGCTCAGCTGACTCCACCGAGTTACCAACCTCTGCAAGATTGGAAGATCTTAGAACACCTAGAAAACGGAACGGCGATGTAGAAGGGAAGCGATTGCCAAAGTCACCTTTAAAAGATCCACATCCTAAGCGTCGAAGAACTCTCCAGGAATCAGAGATAATCCGGGTGGGTGGAGAATCGGAAATTATAGACTCGCTATACGACACCCATGATCAGATCCAATCTGTAATTGGCCGGAAGCGAAAGGACGCCAGACATGAAAACGACCAGCAGGCAGCACATCCCAAAGTGCTTGCGATGCGACATATCTTAAGACCCCGTACTCCAACACCAAGTCAGCGAGGCAGCCAGCTCCTAGATGAAGATTCCATTATCGACCCTAATCTAAATTCCATTGATCGTGCACGAAAAATTCAGGAGCGGAAAATTGCTAAGGTACAAGCTGAGCTTGATTCGACAGATCCTATGAAGATGTCAATCCCCCTAGGATTCAGCCAGCAGATGCAGGATGAAAGTCGCAAAGGTTCGGTTACGACGCAAGATTTCCTTGATGAAGCCAAAAAGATTATGGCTGGCATTCGCGGTAAGGCCAGGCCACAAAGCGGGCTAGCAAGCTTGGAAGAGTCAGAGTTGGAGAACGACCCTGGCCAAACGGGCGACGAAGAGGCTCAAGATGATGAATTTGAAGATTCGTATCAAGAGTCAACTAAAGAGCCTTTCGACAGACCTCCCAGTCGTGACGGCCAACCAGTACAAAGATTACCCAGGATGCAATCAGATCCTGCTCTCCTGGATCATCTACGCAAGTATCAGGAGATGAGCGACATGGATGGTGTGATTGCCTCATCCATGAGATCACTGGCGATGGCAAAGGAATTCGCTGAGGCTGTTAAGCAGATCGACAGGATGACGAATGAAACTATGGCTAGATCCTCCAACACGGTTCCATCGGAGGCTATCCGGAGTGAACCAGCCAACATTCGAATTTCACAGAACCCCGAGATGCTGCGCAAACGCAAGCACTCTGGGTCCACGGTCCAGACAGGCACGAATGATCCTCACGAGGCTGAATACCCTACCAATGGATCTAATGCATCTTCTAATCAGTCAACCAGCCATTCAATACCTACCGGATCGTCCAGAGGCTCTGAGTCTCGTCGCGTTATAGCACCACATACTGTGTCTCATCTAATTCCCGAAGAACTGGCTGGGATGGTTTTTGACCGAGAATCAAACAAGTGGGTTAAGAGAAAGAGCGTGAGTACTGAGAGCGGCGGAGAAAACATTCTCCTGTCAGACGAGACAGAAGAAGATCCGTTCGGGGACATACCCGATTTATCCGTGGACGAGTCTCAAGAATTGCAACGACTGAAAGCAGTAGCCGCAAAGCAGATGGAAGACGCATTAGTGGCACAAGAAAAACAGAATTATAAGGAAGCTCACGCTCGGAGCCAAAAGGACTTTGCGTACCGCTATCCTGAGACTCGTCCTTCGACAGCTCCCTCAAACCGATCCTCACCAAATCCCCCGAAACTCACAAGGCAGACATCAAGCTCACAGAAACCCAAGGTTCGACTACCATCTTGGGGAGAGAACTCTCGCAGCATAGGCAAGGAGAGACATCAATCAGGCAGCACTAAACTGCATAATATTATCCCAGAGCAGTCAAAAGTTAGCAAAGCGAATGACAGGGAAGTCAGCAAAGAAGAGGAGGAGGAGGAGGAGGAGGAAGAAGATGATGATGAAGAGGTTGAAAGGGAGATTTCCATTCTTGAGGATCGGATCAATCCAAATAGATCGCCGAGACGACGCAATGTCACCATATCCTTTTCCTCTCCGCTAGCATCTATCATCCATGAATCCAATTATAGTGTTGAGGACAGCTTTATCAGTCAACCCGAACAAGAGACTGAATCTGAGAAGGAGGATGCAATAGAGGACAGCGTGATCATCGCTAAACGGAGGACGAGCCAGCGGACAAGTTCAACACCTATCAGGAGTGCCTTCCGCAATTCTTCTCGACGATTATCTTTAGGCGGACACCAATTTTCTACCCGGCCGGTCTCTAGGATCGATGAGCAAGATGAAGAGTCATTGAACGGCCAAGATGATCCAAATCGCAGAAGCATCAGTATCATCGTTGCATCCCAGGCTTCTTCACCCCCTTCTCGAATTCCCTCAAATGTAGCTTTGGTCACACCTCGCCGACCTTCCCACGAAATTGGAACCCTAACGCTCACACCGCTTTCGGACTTCACGATGCACCATGTGGACGTATCATTAGGCCTTGATGTTAGTTATGTCGAGAAAGGACAACGTCTAGTTCTAGGAGAAAACGCGAAGAAAACACTGTCCCTCTCTATTAAGCATCTGATCGAGAAGCTGAGTGAAATCGAACCATTCGAACCATACTGGGAGTATATGAGAGAATTAGACTTAACCAACAAGGACCTCGCGAGTCTTCACAAGCTTGAGGATTTTTGTGAACGCCTTGAAGAGCTCGACGTCTCTCACAACCGACTTAGCCAACTAAACGGCACTCCAAAAACTCTTCGGCGCCTCAAAATCACACACAATCATATCAACGACCTAGCCGCATGGGGCTATCTTAGCAACTTACAATACATTGATGTTTCAAACAACGATATAGTGTCCCTGTCAGCGTTCAAGGGTCTTGTTCACCTGAGGAGCATACGAGCTGATAACAACAAGATAAAGTCGTTAGAAGGCATAACTCGACTTGACGGTTTGCTCAGTCTTCGCTGCCGCGGCAACCAATTTGAATCTCTTGACGCTGAAGCCACGAAGCTCAAACTTCTGACAGAGCTCGACCTCCAAGATAATAAGATCACCGAAGTCAAAAACTTGCACGAGCTCCAATCCTTGACAAGCCTTAATCTGGAGGACAATGAGCTACACGGCTTTTCAATCGCGGACACAGAGACTATGCCTGCTTTGAAATATCTCAAGCTCAGTAACAACAATCTGGAATCTATCGACGTGAGTAGGTTTCAGAATCTTCGGGTTCTCTATCTCGACAACAATCGGCTTGGCTCTATCAAAGGTCTCCACAAAACACAGCATCTTGATAGTCTATCTCTCCGAGAGCAGCAAGATGGTTTCAAGCTCGATCCATCATGCATCTCAGAGGCCTACGAAGTACGAAAACTCTTCCTTTCAGGCAACTACCTTAAAACATTCAAACCTCGAGTCAATTTCCTCAACTTACAGTATCTGGAACTTGCCAATTGCGGATTGCAGTCACTCCCAGAAGAATTCGGCGAGATGGTATCAAATACTCGAGTGCTGAATCTCAATTTTAACGCAATAAAAGACATCCGGCCTCTGTTGGGTATTGTCCGTCTCAAAAAGGTGTTTCTCGCTGGTAATCGGATTAAAGTTGTGAAAACAATGGCGGATGTGCTTGGGTATTTTCCTACTCTAACAACAGCTGACCTCAGAGGAAATCCTGTCACCCTGGGTTTCTATTCTCCGGTCATGGAGCCTCGGGAAGTTGTCCCTGAAGGGGAGAATGCCAATGAAGCTCAGGAACCCTTCATACTAAAGAGAGGAGACAAGGAGCAGGATGGGAAATATAACTCAAGGTTAGATATGCGTACAAAAATCTTGAGAAGAATGTATGAGTATCTGGCACTGGGAGCCTGCCCAAGATTGCGACTATTAGATGGACTGGACATTGATCGATCGTCGATTATGCAACTGAGAGACAACATTCATGAAAAGATGGTTGCGATGGGAATCCTGGTTTCGAAGGAAAAATTGAAGGAGGCGATTAAGGAAAACCTTCCGAGTGAAAACTCGAAGGCACAAGCTCGTGAGGAAATCCAATTGCGCTCTCCACCCAGTATCTCGCTAAGAAAAAGAAGTCAAAAAGTAGTACAAAGGTGGATAGCTGAAGCTGGATCATCAACTCAATTCCCTATGACACCCATCGAGGAAGAAAACCTCGAAATTCCAGAGATTGTGGTTCAGGAACCGACTGAAGTGAGTGAGGAAGGAACCGCAATTTATGTTATTGAACAAATATGGCTTCAGGAGCGGGATCTTCTAGTCCCACCAATACGTCGAGAGCGCTATATCGGGGCGAAAGAGAAGCCGAAGAAGTCGGCTCGGATGACTAAAGAACAAGTTCGAAAAGTGGTCGAGATAGTGGTTCCACAAGTGGTTCAGCCAGTGAGTACCCATAAGACGATGGATGAGATAAGGGCAGAAGTTGAGGCGGAAATTGAGGAAGATTTCCAGAGATTGCTGAGGAGGCGGGATAGGAATAGGCCGTTTAGAATAAGCATTGCTTAGGAGATTCTTCTGAATGTTATTTTTTTGGTGTTCAATGCAAATACAGGATTGTATGGTTGGTATTCATAGCGTCGGCGTTGGAGGGGAATATAGCATAATGAACGGAGTAGAAAATCCTCCAAATGTCTATGTAGTTTTAGAGGTATGAGTACATTGATAATGAAATAATTTCATTATGAAGCACATTACTTGACGCCGAAAATTTCTGATTCAAATTTCTGTGTCTAGAAACACATTTGCTCTTATGCTTGTGACTTATAGAAGAAAGTTGAGGGCTATAATTTCGCTTTAGCAGGCAAACTTCTCTCCCAATTCTCGACTCTCCTTCTGCCTTCGACCTTTCTTGCATCCTCTAGTTTCCACATCTCCCTATCCTTCTCTTCTTCCCTCATATGATTTTCTAAATACCCCAATGTTTCCTTATGCATCTCTATTTTCAAAACCCCATAAACGCCCGTCTTTCCCTTCTCCGTCAATTTCTTATAATCAATAAACTTCAACGCTTCTTCCAGACCACCGAGTCCGTCTACCAATTCATTTTCTAAGGCCTCTTTTCCGGAGAATCGATGGGCTTCGAGGACGAGTTGGCGGTATGTTGTTGGACGGACCTTTTGCCGGAATATAGAGGACATGGCGGGTTTTAGGGGGACGCCGAGGGCGAGTTCGTTCAGGCAGAGGTAGCCTCGTGTGGGGGGGAAGATTCGATAGTCGTGGAACATGGAGAGCATGAGGCCGCCGGCGAAGGCGTGGCCGTTTATGAGGGCCACGGTTGGCATTGGGTAACTTGTTTTGAGTTAGTTTATTGTTTGTGATTGAAATTGATTGGAGAAAGAGAGAGTAGGGTAAGAATTAGCATACGTTAAAAGTCGTTTGAAGAGAGCAAATAATGTAAGCTGGAAGAAACCTGGTGTATTTGAGGCATGGTCGAGATCGAGACCGTTGCTATAGAATTTTTGGATTGAGGAGGTTGTTATTATTACTCCGGGGAGGTAGGAGAATTCGATAATATCGAGGGCTAGGAGGAGAGTTTGGCAGAAGGGGGTGAGCAGGCGGTTGTCGGGTGGGGAGGTGAAGGTTAGCAGGTACACCTGGGGGGAGGGCTGGGTGCAGGTTATTATTCCAGAAATGTGATGGGAGGTGGTGGTTGAGTGGATGGGGAGGGTGAAAAGTGTGTCCATTTTGGAGGTTGGGCCAGAGTTGAGAGCTGAGTCTTGGTGGATGAGGGAAAGGAGAGAGTGGGTATGAGGTCGATGGTGTTGGCAGTGGTGGTCGGGGCTCAGCTGCTGGTGAACGTGGAGGAGGCTGGCTCGGGCTGAGCTGGACCTCGGCTTGAGGACGAGGATTGAGGCCTTGGGGAAAGTCTTCCACTAGTCTCTTTATATTTTAAAGATTCTCAGGCGGGAACTTGTCAACTGGGAAGGCAGTTCTCTGTGTTCTTTGCCAGTTTCCTCAAGAATGTCAACAAAACGATGCATCACCGGGGGGGTTGCTTCACATGACGCTGGATGGTCCCGGAAATGTTCCGAGAGGCGGGACTAGTGCGAGGCTACGGACGTTGAACGCTTGGCAGCGTCACTCGTGTCGAAGGCTTCAGGATATCTGTCAGGATAGGTTAAAGTCCACTTTTGAACAACGAATAAATTTGCACAATGGCAACGGCAGAAAAGAAGAAGACGATTATTTTCTTGCATCCGGATCTGGGTATTGGTGGGGCGGAAAGGTTGATTATTGATGCTGCTGTGGGATTGCAGAACAGGGGGCATAAGGTGGTGGTGTTTACAAGTTATTGTGATCCTAAGCATTGCTTTGAAGAGGCCCGAGATGGTAATTCCAAATTTCTGTGAAGAAATATATCTTATATCATGCTAATGCTTATATAGGCACTCTCGATGTCCGCGTTCGTGGGGATTGGTTAATCCCAGCTTCGATTCTCTCAAGATTTACTATTCTGTGTGCAATTCTCCGACAATTACACCTCATTATCTGGACATATTTCAATTCCGAAGTTACTCTATTGAAGCCTGATGCTTTCTTTGTTGATCAATTGAGTGCGGGACTACCATGGCTGGCATACTTTTACCCTAAAAACCGAATCCTATTTTACTGCCACTTCCCAGACCTGTTATTAGCACAAGGACGTTCAGCATGGTGGAAACGCGGATACAGGATACCGTTCGATTTTCTTGAACAGTGGAGTATGAGTTTCGCAGATAGAATTGCTGTCAATTCCGGTTTTACGAAGGGTGTTGTTGGTAGAGTCTGGCCAAATTTGGTGAAGAAGAAGGATTTGCAGATTGTTTATCCCTGTGTGGATACTAAAGAGAAGACGGGAGATAAATTTGAGGATGATCCAGTTGCTGCTTGGCATGATACGAATATTTTACTGAGTATTAATCGTTTTGAGCGGAAGAAGGATATTGGTCTTGCTATAGAGGCGTACGCTGGACTAGGGAAACATGGGAGAGAAGGCATTAGACTCGTACTTGCTGGTTCGTTCATCCAATCCCCTTTCTGGTCGTGCATCCAGTTTGACTAAGAATTTCAAATTGCAATTTTAATTTGAGATGCTAATCCCGTTATTAGGTGGCTATGACTATCGTGTCAACGAAAATGTCCAGTATCATAAGGAACTTGTCAGCCTCGCAGGATCATTCGGGCTCAAAACAGCAACAACAAAAACCATTGTTACAGCCTTGAATGTACCTAACGATGTCGATGTTCTTTTCCTCTTATCGGTGCCTAATACCTTAAAAGAGATGCTGCTTAAGTCGGCACGACTTCTTATCTATACTCCATCCAACGAGCATTTCGGGATTGTCCCACTCGAGGCCATGCTAGCAGGAGTACCAGTGCTGGCTGCAAATACAGGTGGTCCTCTTGAAACCATTGTAAACGGCAAGACTGGATGGCATTGTCCTCCCGATGACATTGAAAGTTGGACTAAGGTTATGGACAAGGTCTTGCATAAGCTTCCCGATGCAGAGCTCAAGAAAATCGCAGCTGCTGGACGTGAAAGAGTAAGAAATGAATTTTCAGATGTGAAAATGGCGGAGCGAATCGACGGCATCATTGACGAGATGGCGACAGCTGAGAGAAAAAGTGCTACAGTGCTCCAATCTTTCATCTTAACAATCGGTGTGGCCGTCTTTGATTCGGCATACTACTTTGCCTCACAGAATCAGAACCTGAACAAGAAGATGGGAAGTTTCCTTCTACCTCCTTTCGCACTTACAACTCTTTCATTGACATCATGGATGGCCTATGCTATATTAGGGCGGGCGAATTGAAGTTTACATTAGCTGTCTCAAGAACAAGAGCAACAACTTCCGAAAGGGACTCTAAATCACTAAAGCGATTTGGCCACAGAAAAGCCTCAGGGATAGCGCTCGTGATAGGCTCGCCTCCTTGAATCTGGGATTTTCATACAAGGCTGGCTCTTGGAATCAATAGATCAGATATGAGATGAGACTGTATGGGATGTTTGTCCCTTCTCACTTTTTCCAAGGCCCTGGAGGTGCAAAACTACGGAAAGTTTAACTCACTCATCACACACTATTGCTGGCAGCGCAACTAGTGGAGCTTCCTAGACCGCAGCAGGGGCACTACGTGTTCTGAAGTTACTACTCCTCCATCCAGGAGCAATGGTGAATATACCCAAGACTGAAAAGTTGAATTCTGCAGTAGTGTGCTTCGGTCCCCGAAGAAGTGTTCGCCACTTTGAACACTTATTTTTCCAATTTCGCTTTTGTGCTGTTAGATTTACTTGGCACAACTCGATGAAACGACATCGAGAACGCGAGATGATTCAGCGAAAGTTTGTAGCATTATACACCAAGTAACATATTTCTCCCCGGGATGTCAATCTATGGACATTACCCTCTGAGGCGTTGTATTGTTGTTTGGTCCGTCCGTTTCCGCGGCAGATCGATAAATATTTTAGGAAAATCGTAGATATTTCAAAGGTTCGTGTAAGCAGCGCAAATTCCCCTCGGGAAGATATTACCCGTTTAAACAGGGTCTTAATCAGCTTTATAGTTCGCCAAGTGTTCGATTTTCAACTTTTAAAATACCAATATCATAACTATCAAACATTTTTCACAACTCCTTTTTATATAAATCTTAAAACATCAAAACCGAACTTCTAACACCCTAAATAAAGATAGGAAAATTTTTTTTCCAAGTATATTGATCTCTTCTTTGACATTTATTTCATAGACTTCCCTTGATCTGGGAGGTCTAGCATCACCACATTTGTGGGAGATTGACTCGATTAAACTTGCCAAATTTTTTTAGAGAGGATTCCGAACGAACTTGATCCTGTCTGCCAAATGCACTGTGGTCTTTCGGGATTTCTTGATTTCCAACCACTTGCTTGAAATCGCCTTTTTCTAGAACTAGTTTTCTACTATCCCCACAGTCGACGCTTCTCTAGTGGCTTTTGACCCCGCCGCTTCGGACACGACCGAGGCACAAGTCGAGTAAGTCAACTTTTTCTACTACAGGCGCTCGTCTGGTCCGGCCACTTTCTTCGTAGCGGTCGTCCTTTTTCACTACCATAGCCGCAGAACCTAAAAGTAGTACAGAGTTATTACCCGGTTGGCGCCGCAAAATATTCCAAAATCTCGCTCTTTGGTTCTGGATCTGCAATCTCTTTCTCCTTGTCCGAGCATCGCGTTTGAAGACTTACAGGCATTTGCTACCTATCTGAAAATTCCTCGACGCTTCCGGTCGTGTACTTCGGCTTTAATGCAGTGCCTCGTAGCACTAAAAGATGCCTCATAACTTAACAAGTAGACCTAAACCCGAAGTCAACTAGGCAATCCCGTCCTACAAATTGACCACTAGCCTGTCTTCCCTGCGTTGGTTTATATGCTAGTAAAACACGTTGATCAAAAGAATTAAATACCTCGGAGTGGAAAAAATAAGAACAAGAGCTGCTAAAAATATAAATCCTCTAAATAAATTCCCTTAACTCCAAGACACTTATAAATTTAAATCTCCTACTTTATTAATATTCCTATCTACTATAAAATTTTATTTTTATAATACTTCCTATAATACCTCCTTCATCTAATACTCCACATACAAAGTAAAGAAGATAAAATATACCCTCAGAAGCTCTTCCAAGCAAGTAATTAATATCAAAAACACCTACCTTATTAAAGCCTTCCTCTTATATACCTAATATAAATACTAGACCAGCCAGTAGAATAAAAATCCTTCTCTTATTATTATAGTATAAGTATTAACCCCCTTATACTTTCAACATAAACACCAGCTTTTCCTAGTATAGTCTTAGCTACTAGCTACTAAACTTACTTAAAACATTTCCTCTTTCCTCTTTCCTCTTTCCTCTCTCCCTTTTATCCCCCCCCAAACTATCCCTTCCCCCGATTAAAAATTAAAAATCTCCTAAAATCCATCAAGAATATATCTAACCAACCAACCAACCAACCAACCAATTTTATCCCTCCCCCTCCCCTCTTGCCCCAATCCTTCATTAAGAGGGATACGTATAAGGTACCTTCGAAAAATCAAGTAAAAAAAAAAAAAAAGAAGGCAATCGAGGGATAACCAAACGTCACCTACCAGTACCAATACCAATGACGATTAAAGTCTCAAGAACAAACCAACCCAACAACAACTACACCCACACCAAAACACACAAAATTTTAACAATTAACTTTCATATTTTTTAAACCTTCCCCATTATCATTTCATACCCAATTTCCCATCTTTCTCTCTTCCACCCCCTCACCCCCTCACCCTTCTAAATATATACAAAGAAGTTTCATTCATTCTCCTCCTTCCCTTCCACCCCTCTCCTCCTCACACTATATCATCTCCTTGTGCACCTTACATCCATCAAGCATACCATACCATACCATAAACCCCCTCAAAAAATATTTAAAATGAGCGGACGGCCAACGCCATTAAGATGTTGTGTCAAAAAAAAAAAAAAAAAAAAAAAAAAAAAAAAAAAAAAAAAAAACAC